>PVJD01006071.1:91082-104378 GCA_004026545.1 Mormoops blainvillei | reverse complement strand
GGGGGGTGGATTTTAAAAAGCCAAGCAGAAACAAACAACATCTGGGAATTTGAAATGGAATAAAGGTGGCATTTCCAATCCAGAAGGAAAAGATCCCAGATCAGACATTTGGAATTCTTACCCCTCTTTTTCTTTCACCAAAATTATTTCCAGATAAAACAGAGATTTAAATGTAAGAATGAACGTATAAAACTATTAGAAGAAAAAAAACGGGAGCATTATCATTTTTCATATTATTTCAAAGTGGGCAAAGCCTTCTTAGCAAAACACAATCCAGAAGCCAAAAAGGACAAGGTTGATCCATTTAACCACATATTTTATAATATAAATTTTAAAGCATCAGGTCGTAAATCAAAGAAAGAAAGAACGCAATTGGAGGAAAAGATTCAAATAAGAAAAAGTTTTGTAATGAGGGTGATAATGTGCTATAGAAATTATCAAAAAAAAAAAAAATAGAAGATGGCCCACCTGAAGAATTAACACAGGCAACAAAGAGAAAAGTAAATAAACCCACACGGCCAGTGAAACCTGTGGGGGCTCTCAGTTTATATGAAAGGGGCGCCAAGTGAAACAGCGCGCAGGAAGCGGCTGTCACCCGTCGGGGCTCTCTCAGACCGCCTCTCCCGCAATGGCCTATTCGAAAGCAGCTCTGAGAGGATTATAGGGATGGGATTATAAAATGGGATTATTATTTTCAAATGAAATTCACCCATCAGTTCCACTTCACGGGACTTATTCTACAGATAAAGTTCACAAAGACATATACAGATAGATGTTCAAGGCAGCAAAAATCTATAAAAGGCCTGAATGTGGATAGCGCGACGATAAACGTCTGCTCTCTCCCGTAACGCCACCGAAAAAGAGGGCGCGCCGCACCAGCGGCAACGCAGAGAGCCCGGGTTGGATCGCGTGCTTTGGTGTTTCCAAAAAGGTCAAAAAGAATAAAATCTCTGGGATTTTGCCCAAGAAACCAAACAATGAACAGTGATGCGATGTGCAGGGCGGGACTAGGGATAGCAGGGCAGGAGTCTTTATTTTAATTTTTAATTTTAATTTTTGGGGAGTTCAGGACCTCTTAAAATCAGGTCCCTGTATTACTTTTACAGTATAAGATTGTAAGGAAGCAATTCTAAAACTAGAAGACAGAATTTTTTTTAAAAAAATAGATTTATTAAAGCCTTGAAAAAAAATTATCTTGGGGATGCCATTTGTCTAATTAAAAGCATACTTGCGTGCCGAACGCTTTAGCGTTTCCTGTGCTGCCCTGACTTTTATTTTCAAATGTCTTTCCTTATCTGTCTGTACCTTGAAGTGGACATTCCGCACGCTTCCTTCCGGGCACCCTGCAATAGATTATATTCCATTTCCTGATCCTCTTGAGATAGCGAGCCCGTCTGCCACGGGAAGCCGCGCGGCGAGGCGGGGGCCCGGGCCGGGCCCCTCGGCTGGGGGTTCCCTCTCCCAGCCCTGGGAGGCTTATCAGAGCTTCCAGATATGCACGTCTCTGGGAAATGTCTGATCTCACCTTGCCATCACTGCCTTTAGTTTATTGGCATTAACCCACAGTGGGCGCTGGCTTACCCCAAACTCAGACAAGTGTGTGCAGAGAGAGAGAGACAGACAGACAGACAGAGAGACAGAGACAGAGCTCTTTCATGAATTGATCCAAGAACTCTCAATGGTGAAATCTAGAAAGAAACTAGGTTTATTTCAGCATATACGTAAGTGTCGGGCCTCAGGGCTTAGTGTTGTTTCTATTTTGAATCCCACACCCTTCTCTCTCCAAAATCAAGCATCGAAGCTTCCGTCCAGGCCCAGCCATGGTGTAGCAGAGGTCGGTGTCTGTAGAGACCATTTGGTGATGTTTCTGTTTGTCATGAGGTCCTTTTAAGGTGAACAGCCCCAAAAATCTATTTCCAGTTTGGCCCTTCTGCAAAGAGATGCTGGGGCGCCTGCAAGTGGCATGTCCCGCTTTCTTTGGGGCCAGCGGGTGCAGTGGCGAACATACAAATAGTCCAACCCGCAGTCCCCAGGAGGCCCAGCCACTAACTCCGTCCCTGAGAGGCGCCAGGGGCCAAATGGACCTTCCTCTGCCCACAGCAAACCGATTGGTGGATCCGTGACTGTTAGCACAAGTAGCTGTTTCCCAAAGAAAACAGCAGAACTTTCATGCATCTCCTTTATTAGAACAAAGGCAACTGTAGGCATGGGCCTCCCTTGCAATGTGTACAGAACAGGGCTTTCACGTCACTCCCAACGCCGAGGACTCGCGTTCCCCGTGTTATTCCCATCTATCCCGACAGGACTTCACAGTTGCCAAAAGCCACTGCTCCACCAGTGAGCTATTTGAAAAGGGCTCTGAAGTTGCCTCTTTTTTTTCTTTTTTTTTTTACCTCTTCACAACTATTGCAAGGATTTTATCATTTTTCTCATTTAGGAGGGAGAAAAGGAAGAAGAAACTAGAGTGATAAAGTTCGGGCGCCCTAAATTTTAGCATAATCGTCAAAGTGAAAAGGATGACAAACCCCAAGAAGCCCCTGAGTAAAGCCGAGGAAGATGCATCGTACCTCAGGGACAACCGACACTTCCAATCCGAGTTCACAGCCACACATGGGTGGGTCTGTCTTAGGTGTCAAGTCTCCTGAGCACATTGGCGGAGGACAAGCCCTTTGCAACCCTGAATGTGACCTCTAACCCTAAACGGCCTTTTGCAGGTCTTGGTTTAAGACGGAGCGGCACAGCGCCATGACAAGGACATGCACACAGTAAAAGCATTTGTAATCGATTCTTTATTTCTTTTTTTTTTATGATTACTTCCCTGGCTGCAGGACGAGCACAGAATCAGGTGATGTGTGACAGAGAAGCCACTACAAAGTCACAGTCAAGTAGGCGCCCTTGTCGGCGTCATGAAAAACTGCGTTGAAAAATGATGAATTCTGTTAATTTTTTAAAACATTTCTCAAGATCTACATGCGTGGCGTCCCGCAGTGAAAATGCCTGGGTACCCAGCTGATGTGCGGGGTCCCCTCAGAGCTTTGAGGCTGCGTTGACATGAGAGCAAACGGAAGCACGGGGTTGTCCCCGGGCAGATGCAGCGACCCAGGCCCCAAACAGGGAGTTCGCGGGAACAGGGTGCGCCTCTGTGTGGGGGGCTGGACACAGACTGAATTTTTGTTATTTTCTCTTGTATGTTTTAATTAAATATAAACATATATTAATAGATTTTAAATTCACACATTTTAAAATAGGCACATAAAATACAACTGTACCTATAATTCTGTATATAGTAAAATAAATGGAGGTAAATAAGTATCACTATAGCAAAATAAAGAAGGAAGGAAATAAACAAGTAGGACGTCCGTGAAATTTCAAATCGTAGGGAAAAATTAAAGTGACAATAACCCTTTCCTCCCCGCCTTGCCTTCAGTCCCCAGAGGTAGTCGCTTTTCTCAGTTTCAGTGTTTTGGTCCCCCTGCAAGCTGTCTCTACACTAAGTAATGTCATTACCTTCTTACCTCCAGGCTCACCCACTTGGTATAGTAACTACTGACGTCCCCTTATGCAAAATCATGGACTCAACTAGCTTTCTTTCCATCTTCCCTCCCTTTCTACTTCCCCCATATGAAAGTTATTCTTTATAACTTTAATACCACATCTAAATCCAGAGAGCTTAACTTTATATAATATCGACAGAATTCCTTTGCCGGGAATGTCAGGAAACCAAAGCTCATCACTTTTTACCTACTTCTCTTTATCCCAACCTCTGAATTTTAGGAACTGATTTTGAACAAATTGCCAATATGCATAATAATTACACTCTGTTCCACGTCTAAATAGCCTTTCATGATTTATCTATAGTCATATTTGTCAAATTTCAGTGTGCATATAAAACAATTGAAGAAACATTAATAGATATTGAAGACAATTCGCTGCCAACCATATTGGAGTAACTGGTACCAAATTAGTCCTGGGGCCATAAGCGTTTGACAGGCTGGACAGAATATGTGAGGCAATTACCTCCAGGCATAGAACCGCTGACGACACCGGACCGAGGTCCCTGAGAGAGGACACAGCCCTTAAGCGAGCCCCACTGTTTCCCTGGTTTTTGTTAAGACGCAGTTGCCAACCATGGTGCATAGCCTAGCAAACTCAATGAGTTTAGGGGGCAGACATCAGAATTTAAGGCAGCTAATGTGGCTCAAATTTGTGAGACAAGGGTTTGTGTTGGACAGGAGAACGGAGAGTGAGAGGGGACCCCAGAATCCATGTTGAAAAGTCTCGTGAGTCTGGCTGGGGGCTGGGCCATCCATTTGCATGGCAAAACCACCTGAAGTTTATGACACAGCAAATGGAACGGGACTAAATGTGACTGAGAGGCCAAACAGTGGGGGGAGACAATCGGTCTGGGTACAGCGGGGCTCCGGCCCTGCCAGGGTGCAGAGACCCCGCGGACACCTTGCTGACACCATCAGCATGTAACCAGGACATCCCAAAGATGTCACCTGTGGAGGGAAGGCCACATCCCAGGATCAGAGCTGTGCGAAGTCGCCCTAACGGAGTGCAGAACCAAACTCAGGTACAGTCTGCAGGAAGGCAGTGTTTTGGTATTAATTTTAGCAAGTGAGATACTCTTGGGAAGCACTTCGGTGTCCTGCAGTGCAGGACAAGCACAGCATAAAGTCCCATAAACACAAGTCAGTGTGGCCCACCTACACCAGAACTGCTGGCTCGACCAAGAGTCAACTCTCTTCAGGGACAGGAAACCAAATCCAGAGTTGCTGTAACACGTTATTCACCATATCCAATGTTCGGTCAAAAATCACCAGATACATACATAAAAAGGGAACTTTGAATCCAGTCTATAAAGACTAAACTTGAGACGGTCCAGAGGTTGATTTGAGGAGACAAAGTCGTTAACGCAGTGGGTGTGAATATGTGCAAAGAATCAAATAAATTTTTTCAAAAGGTCAAATAATTAAAGAAAATATTGTCTTTACAATTTGACAGATGAGAACTCTAAGAAGATCTATAACAAGCACATAAAGGAGCCAAATGAAAACGTAGACCTGAAAGTAAGTCCTAAAATTAAAATCTCACTGGCCGGGCCTAACGGCGCCCTGGAAATAGCAGAGGGAAGAGTCGGTGGTAGTGCAGTCAGATCAACGTAAATGACCCCACCTGAAGAATAAGAAGAGAAACCATATGGAAGAAAAATAAATGGGCTCTTGGAGAGTTCTGGGACCCTAGCAGGTGTTCTTGGAGCCCTCGAAGGAGAAGGGAGTGAGGCTGGGGCAGAAAAAAAAAATATTTGAGGAAATAATGACTGGACATGTCAGGAATTTTATTTTTAAAACATCTATTTACAGATTGAGAAGTTCAGTGGATGTCGAGCAGTATAAACATAGAGAAAATTAAAAGTAGGCAATTACAGTTATCCTGCTGAAAACCGAAGGCAAAGCAATAATACTGAAAGCAACCAGAGGAAAAATAAATTACATACAGGAGAACAAAGATAATAAATAGGACTGATTTCTCAGAGGGACAATGGAGGCCACAAGACGAGATAAAATGACATAAAGAACTGAGAGGAAAATGTTACCAACCCCTCCTACACCCATTGAAAATATCCTTCAAAACAGAAAATGAGATAAAGATGTTTTCAAATAAACAGAAGATGAGATAACGCATCATGAGCAACCTATCCTCCAAAAAAAATGCTAAAGGGCACCCTTTAGGCCAAAGGAACAGCATAGAACTTAAATCTACAGGAAGGCAACAAGAAGACCGAAAGTGATAACTAGATGGGTAAATACTTAGGAATTACATTTCTTTTGGCAATTTACTTAAAAGAAAACTGAACATTTAAAACCAAAATAAAAACATCGGAAGACGAATGTATAAATAAAAGATATGACAGCAATTTCTCAAAGTATGGGGGGTGGAATAGAACTGTGCCATGTGTGATTGTTAAATTTTTTAAACTGCAAAGTACGAAGTTTGTAGCAGGAGGTGGGAGCATCAGGCGTCTAACGGAAAGATGAAGCGTGAAGCAAGAAACAGGAACTGTCAGGTGGCGAGGGGGGATCGTGACGCGCGAGAAAGAACAGCGAGCAGGCTTTAAATAGACAGGCGGGCTTGGCATGTATATTGTTAGTAACACACAAAAAAATAAAGTGTAGCTAAGAAGCCAATAAAGGAAATAAATTGCAAAAAAAATGCTTGAATTACACAAAAGAAGTCAGAAAAGGAGCAGAGGAAGTTAAAAAGGAAATAAAGCAAGATAACAGACTTACACCAAACCACAACAGTTCCGTTAAAATTAAATGAATGAAAACTCCCTAATTAAAAGGCAACGATTGTAAAACTGGGTTGAAAAAAGAATGAACCAAAGAGATATACCTTAAATATAAAGATCCAGAGGAGTTGGAAATAAATGGGTGGACAAAAGGTGCATGTTCCACGTCAAGGGAAAGCATGAAGACGCTGGCATGACTGCGTTAAAGTCAAAGTAGGTTTCGAGGCAGAGGATTATAAAGGGTTAAGAGGGACACCACATAATGGAACAAAAGACACCCCATTCTTCAACTGGAAGACACAAAAATCTTAAATGCGTTGCAACTAATAACAACACACCTGATTCGATAAATAAAGCTGACAATTAAAGGAATAGACAAGTAACCTTCATAATCAGAGATCAGATGTCACTGAATTCCCACCACTTAAAAAAAACTACTTCAAGGGGGTCCCTTTACCTACCGCATCCTTGTAGTTCATTTTGCTGGAGTTTCCTCGGGAAACGTCTGCGAATGGGGCCATGGAGGCCTGGGTGGTGGGGACCTTCATCCGCAGATGGAGGACACACGCGTCTTTGTGACCCACACTGTGAACATGGAAGGTCCTCACTTGTACCAGTCACGGCACCGGAAGGAGCTGCCGTTCAGTAGGCTGGACGAGACTAAAATCCCGATCTTATTAAAATCTAAATTTAATTATTGACAGTGTAGTTTTGATACGCAATTTTTCTCTACACCTTGTTTGTCCTCATATAGAAAAGCCTACAGAGTGAGTGAGATATTTATATGGTAAATGAAGTGCCTTACATTCACATGCGATAGAGGGAGGTCATTTCTAGAAGCAGCTCAGAACAGCAACCCTTCGTAAATGGGCCTCACCTGGCCCACGCACGGGGTGTGGGGGCAAGTGGTGGGGCTCTTTGGTTAAGTTTTAGTCCCCAAATTATTTTATTCAGGGACTAAATATTATTTAGTCCCAGTCATTACTATGACTGGTCATAGTAATAAAAATGTGTTCTTTCATTTTCTAGACCCCCATTTGATCCCTGATCTTTCATTGTTTCTGAGGTCATTTTTAACTGATGAACTGACCCCAGGAGGGAGTCTCCCTTATTTGTCACTGCGTCCTGTGCCATGTTCCAGTGACCCACGTGCTTTCAGCTGCTTATCTCGCCAGCTTCATCTCCTAATTTCTAAGCACAACATAACATTTCAATGGCAAAAATCTGACGAATCATTTTTTCTTCTCTTTCGACTCTATGGTGGTTTCTATAGGACCTATATGTAAATATATGTAAAGATAGATTTTTTTAATATATTTTAATTTCCCATCAAAATTTATGGAATATATTTATAGATAGAACCATATAGAAAACTTTTAAAGTGTTTCTTCCATTTTTTTTCCATCCACATTTATAATTTATACCCGTTTGGGTTAGTTTATGTTATTATTTTATGCTATCAATTTTATCATACTTTGTCATAAAATCCCCTTGGCTGCCTGCATTTAAAGGTGTGAAGAAAATATAATAAAGTCTGACTTTCTAAGGAACTTAAAAGGCAAAAGCACTTTTGAATCATGTTATGAAGAGGACATCGAAAAAGCCTCTGATTAAACCCACTTTCAGCTGAAAATTTCTAAGCATTATATTAATGACCTTGAAGATTGTCCAGCAGAAATATCTTGTGGGTATGAATTTCTTCAAAGGCTGAAATATAGGTTAGAACCCTCCAGAGGCTCCTGTGATACCAAATAAAAAGCTTAATCAATTTGTAGAAGCAAAAAGGTGGACATGCTTTAGAGCACCAGAAATTGATACTCTGAAATCTACAATTATTGGAACCGAAAGTAACGAACCAGCGGTCTGATAAGATTTCTTTTGGTTAGTGTCTCTCCTGCTCTGGCAGACATGAAAGGAAAAACAAAGCTCCTTGTCTATGAAATCCACAGGACTTTGTAAATGTGTCAGAATGCTGGTGCTATAAAAACGTCATCTGATCTGCCCAAGGGTTAAATCCCTCATCCCGACAAGCCCACTGGCACAGAGATAGGCTCAGATATCACCCACTATGAGCTTCCGCAGTGTGACCTCACGTCTGTGGTCTAAGCTGAACTTATCCGACGTTGCGTGCATGGCCCGGGGGCCTATGCGTGTATGGTGGGCAGCGGGCACAGGCCTGCGCACCTGTCTGTGTGAAGTGCAAGTACCTCTAGAACCGACGGGTTGACCAGATATCTTCAGACAGCAAAAGGAATTTTCCCGGACTAAAGAAAAACCCGCATATATCTATATGTTCCTTGTCTGTGCCATGGCACGGAGGGTACTGCCAGCACCCTCCTACCGCGGCCGACGCCTCTGCTGGCTGCCAGATGAGGAAGAAGGGCGCTCGCTGAATTGTTCTCCCTGGGAGTCGGCGCCTAGGCTCGTAAGAACGCAGAAATCTGTTTCTGATGGACAGGAGAGAGAAACATAGATCAATGGGTGCCTGATGAACTGGAAAGTTTAGAAAATCACCGGAGAATTATCCCCTCTGTCTCGTGATGACAAGCTAAGCTTTGTACCTCCCAGGTGGAGCTCCAGATTCAAAGACTAGATTTGAACGGATTTCAAAGTCCTTCACTGAAGATGGTGTCAGTTTGCTTTCTTTTGTGTTCTCGAAAGCACTGGGAGCCTGTTCTGTCCAGGTAGTCGCACTGAGGCCTCTCTGGCTGGAAGCGTCGGGCCGCGGAGCAGGCAGGAAACTTGGGGGGCTTCCTGATGAGCCCGGGGCAGGCTCTGGGGAAACGTAGCCTGGCCTCCAAAGAGGGGCGCCTCTAAAACTGTGGAGACAGAAGTGGCCCCCAGCCACCCCGTGTGGTCCACCTTGGAAACTGCCGTGGCCACGTGACGCCACCTGCCGTCACAGCCTCCCTTCGGTATCAACTCAGGTGAATAACCAAAGCAGAGCCCTGTGGGTGGAAAGTGTAAATCAGAGGAAGGAGCACACACTAGGATTTTTTCCCTAAAATTAATGCATTTACCCTGAGAGGTGTGGTTTGGTTGGTTGGGTGTCACTCCCCAAAGCAGAAGGTCACCGGTTCGGTTCCTAATCAGGGCCCGCACAGGTTTAGTCCCAGCTGGGGCGCGTACGAGAGGCAGCTGATCGATGTTTCCCTCTCACACCCCTTCCCCAGCTCTAAAAATAAATAAATAGAATCTTCAAAAAAATAAAATTAAGGCATAGATTATTTTCACGCTATCAACTACTGATTGCCAAAAATGAAAACACTTAAGACCCGCCTAAATAATTTCATGTCTTTAATCACCATTTATACCCACTACCACTTATACTATATGTGTGTGTGTGTGTATTTTTTTATAACACGTAATTTATATTCGCTGGTTTTCATGCATGTTGAATTTTTTAAATTTAACGTATTTCAAATTGTCCTAGTTATTCTTATGCCCCAACCTGGAATACCAAAAACACAATTCAAAAATATACAAACAGTGAGGTTTTGAAAAATGATATTTCAAGTGGTTCTCCTGCCCATGATACAACAAGACTAAACAGTAATAATGAGTGGGATTACTATCAATTTTTTATTAACAATTCAAGAAGCGGCTTTTTTGAGGAAAGTCCTAGAGATTAGAGCAATGAGAAAAACCTGAGCTAGCCGAGACACACAGACTCCACATCAGCGAAGGTCGGAGAAACGTGTTTGAGAAACAGTGCACGTTGTTTGGATGAGGACACGCCGCAGGAAAGACAGCCCGTGGCGAAGGCCACCACGTGCTCCAGAGAGGCAAAGCCCCTGCCGCCCGCCCTCCATCCCTCTGCGGAGCTGGGAACCGGCACTGCGCCGAGACCCGCTCAGCCGCGGTAGTTTCTCCAATCATTGCTCTTTTTCACCTGTGACAGTGGTTGATTGGCCAATAACGTATTTCATTAAAAGAAACTGGTGTTTTCAGGCTGTGGGTACTTTGTCGTGCTGTAGACAACCACCCGCCTGGAATTTGGTCCTTCCCACCCCTTACCGCCCAGCTCCTCAGGGAGAGCGGGCAGGGTTTGTTTTCGGGACCCTAAAGTTTTCCAGCTCTGTGGGGTGAAGAAACTCTTGTAGGATCAAATAAAAATAAAATATTTTAAAAGCCAAAGGTATAGACCTAATAAAGCTAGTTTTAATTGTTAAGTACAGGAGACAAAAATTACTCAAAGAGTCATAAAGATTTCCAAACACCGTTTCTAAACCCCTGCACTTACTCTCTGTGGGCCAGAGATGTTACGTTCTATGAGTGGCCCCCCGTTCTCTGACCCTGCTCTAAAAGGCCGGACTCCCTTCAGTTAAGATCTTCAGTCAAGATCTTCCAGATCTTTGGTCCGGGTGGCCAAGGCCACTGGCAGAAGTAACCAGAGAATTCTAGAGGGAAGTGGCCGGATCAGAAAGGACCGCCCAGAACTGGCTTTCCCAGAACTTCGAAGAGGAGAGCAGAGCCTGGAATTCCTATAGACACCGAGGGCCAGGACTTTGCCTGAGGGATGAGGAGCCCAGGAGGCGGCCAGGGGAAGGGTGGGGCGGTGGAGAGGGGAAAGGCTCTACACGTCAACAGGGGGCGCTGTTGTTGCCCCTTGGGACAAGCACCCGGTAACAGGAAGGGCATCAAGTTCAAGAGCGCTGTGGGCCCTCAGGAGAACCAGCAGGAGTGAGGGCACAAGCCCGACCAGCAGGGACGAGGGGCACGCCCCCCCGCTTTCCTTAGACTGTTCTAATACCTATGGTTGAAGGGGGTGGCCAGGAAAATCACTAGTGATCCATTAAAATTACGGATAAGAGTGAAACAGAACTTAATATTTAGACTCAGAAAAAAGTTAATGGGCCTAAACTAAAATTTTAGGGCATTTCACACTTACGCATTCATTTCGAACCACCAAAGAAAAGCTGTTTTTCTTTGCAATAAATAATTAAAAGGCGATATGGCTATCTAGATCCCTCCTACATACCAGTGTTTAAAGCCCATCTGCAGAGTGATTGAACCAAACCCAAGCGTTCAAAGTCCAGGTGTTCAAAGAAGCACAAAATTGGTAGGAAGCAGGCCCGGGATAGGGAACAGGAAAGGGCGCCATGCAAACACTAGCGACTCCGAAGAGATGCTGTAAGATGAGGTTCCGGCGCCTGGGGGGCAGCACAGGGCCCCACTCCCCAGCCTGTCCCCCCACGCCCTGGGCTATCCCACCGTTCCAGGGCCGCAGAGGCTTGCGACAAGGGAGCCCTCCGAGCCTTCAGAACCCTGCAGTCCCTGGAGGTGACCCCAGGTGAGGATAGAGTCAGAATCGGTAGAGGCTCTAATGTCCAGGGTAGGACACTGCTGCTTGTTGGCTGGGCAGCGTCCCCTTTCTTGAACTTCAGGCTGCCCAGGAAACATGAAAAAGAGGCTCTCGAATTGGTGAGGGGCGAATGCCTCCAATCCGTCAAAGATTGGGTCCTTGAACCTGGCCAAGTTGACCTACAGTAAGTAGAGGAGGTTCTCGGTATTGTTTATCTGGGCCTGGAATACTGCAGTAAGGCCCAGTACTCCCAGAATGCTCCACAGAATATTATGCAGGATCAATCACTGGGTATAGCATGGCCACCTGCTTCCTCAGGGTCAACGGTGACAATCCGTCCAGTGCACGCTAACAGGAAAAATACGTGCACACGACTCACACAGACGCACTCACAGACAGACACACACACACCCCTCACCTCATAACATTACCTAATCACGGCGGTGACTGCCGGTCACCTTGGTCATATCCCACCCACACTCAAGGGGAGGGCGTGCGCATGGGGCGGCCCAACGATCTCCCCCATTCCGGGAGCGTCCAATTTCCTCTGCGCGCACTAAAGAGAGTGGGCCTCTCGAGAGAGTACGGGCAGATGTTTTTATAATTGGTCTCCCTCTACAAATTGAAAGTTTGTGGCCACCTTGCGTCTACCAGGTTGACAGGCACTACTTTTCCACACGCCCAGCATTTGCTCACCTCAGGTCTGGGTGTCATATTTTGGTAATTCTCGCAATATTTCAAATTATTTGTCATGGTGATCTGCGTCCTGTGATCACGGTGACCACTGCAATTGTTCAGAGGTACCCTGAACCACGCGCATATAAGATGGTGAACTTGACCGATGAAAGTTGTGTGTTCTGACTGCCCCACCAACAGTCCATTTGGTCTCTCTCTCTCCCTCTCGGGGGGTTCTGTAGCCCCTGAGACACAACAGTATAGAAATTAGGCCAGTCAATGACCCTACAGTGACCTCTGACTGTTCAAGCGAAAGGTGACTCCTGATGCAGCAAAGCCCACAGTTGTTTTATTGTGAGGAACTGTCGCTGCCACTCCAGGTTCTGCCGCCATCCACATGGCGGCAAGACTGTCTACCAGCAAAACGATTATGACTCACCGGAAGGGTCAGGTGGTATCAGCAATTTTTAGCAATAAAGCATTTTTAATTGAGGTATTTACATTGTTTTTAGATATAATGCCATAGTACACTTAATGGGCTACGGCATAGTGTAAACATAAATTCTGTATGCACTGGGAAACCAAAAAATGTGCCTGACTCGATTTATTGCAATGCTCACTCTGTTGCCCTGCTCTGGAACCGAACCCACAGTGTCTACGGTAAGGCTGTAAAAAGAAAGGCAACCATGTATATGCCTCCGTGTGTGTGTGTGTGTGTGTGTGTGTGCGTGCGTGTGCGTGTGTGTGTGCGTGTGTGTGTGCATGTGTGTGTGTGCGTGTGTGTGTGTGTGTGTGTGTGTGTGTGTGTGCGTGTGGTTGTTTGCCTGCCTTGTTTTTAATAGTGAACTCGCCCGAAACACACTGGAAAATCCAGAAAACAGTCTATGATTTATTCATTGTTTTTATTTTCCCCAATTTCAAAGCTGAATAATAAAAGGAGGAATGTGATGACAGAAAAGTTAACACACATGGAAAAAGTTTCAGAAAATTCAACATATGCTACTAGGAATCCCATAAGGAG
>PVJD01006071.1:0-90982 GCA_004026545.1 Mormoops blainvillei | reverse complement strand
GATGACAGAAAAGTTAACACACATGGAAAAAGTTTCAGAAAATTCAACATATGCTACTAGGAATCCCATAAGGAGTGTGCAGAGTAAAAGGATTTTCCTTTTGCTATAGAAACTTTTCTTCCCCTTAAACATAACTTTTTACGGAGAGTGAACTCCCCAGCTCCAAAATGATAAGTGTAACAACCCACAGTCCACACAGACACACTCTTGTGAAACATTTAAATAGGCCTGGCATTGAGGAACCTCTAATAATAAATCGATCTTATCCCCAAATACACTAAATGCTAGAACACAACAGAACATCATCTACAAAGTTCTCAGGGAAACATATCGGCACCCCAACAGCCGTTTATCTGATTTACACATTGCACCCCATGTACTTCTTAGGGGAGAATCACTCAAAGATGAACCTCAGCAAGCCGGAGCATCGATCGAAACAATTATTCCAGGAAAAGGGAGTTCACGGTGTAAAAAATGGACGGTAGGAAGAAAGCTGCAAAAAATTGAGAGTTAATGTCTAGATCTAATTGCAAATGTCAAAAAATTCTTAGAGGTGGAAAAACAATGTAATGTAATAACAATAATAGAAATCATTATCTGCATGAAAAAGTTCAATTATTTTAATAAAAACCGAGATGTGGGTAGGAAAAAAGAGGAAACGAAAGGGTAGCGGGCTTTTTTCGTGGGTTGAAGGGAAGTGTCGATACTCACTGTCAACCAAAGCAATAAAATAACCAGGAATCGGCAAGAAATTTGTAAAACCGGTGCCAGCACGTGCCGGTGCAAAGGGCCCGGGACACTCGAGATGCCAACCCTTCCTCCAAATTAATCCACAACTTTAAGGTCATTCCAATAAAACTCCCAGCAGGAATATTTTTTAAATGCTAAAATAATCATAAAGTTTATTTGAGAAAATAATTATACTGGGGTGAACAGTGGAATGATGGGAACTTGCCTAGGCAAACACCAGTACACATTAAAAACAACATTTCACTGCTACAGAAATCGACAGATACGTAGAACAGAAGGGAGCTTCTTGAAACAGACCCAGAATACAATGGTGGCATTTCAAATCAAGAGGAAATAAATGGTATTGGAAGAAATGACAATGAATTTAGGAAAAATATAAATGAGATTCAGGTCGCAGATAAATTTCCAAGGGATTTAAGTTTATCATAAAATAGAAGAAAATACATTATAAAATATCTGCACCATACAAAAGTGCGAGAAACCTGCCTGAGGACGACACTCAAAGCGAAACTATGAAGAAAAATATCAGTACATTTAACTGCACAAAAATGTTATCCTGCTGGAGGTCAAAAATAATATAAAATTTAAAATGCTAATGATCATTGAGAAAATTTAGAAGCTAATGTATAAAAGCAGAGCTTTTACACATTAATACAAAAAAATTAAAAGCCTCAATGGAGACATGGGCAAAAGAACAAAGAATTCACCAAGATAAATTACAAATTCCTAACCCACGACATCCAAAGATACGCATTTTAGCACAGCGAGGCACCCTCCACTGCGAACTGTTAGACTAGAAACAATCATGAGAGCTAAAGGATGGGTGGGCGGGTGCGTGGACAGACGAATGGAAGAATGGACGAAGGTGTGGCTGTGTGGGCGGAGGCATAGGTGAGCGGATGGACGGACAGACACAGCTACTCCCTGGAGAGGATGAGGGTGCAGGTATAGGGTCCTCGTACGGTGCCATTGGCAGTTCAAATTGATCCAACCTTTCCAGAAGACATTTTGGCGAGAAAAATAAAAAGCAGTTTTACTTCTGGCAATTAACCCCAAGCAAACAACGAGGTACACGCACAGGCAGATGCAGCCGAAGTGGCCTTCCTCAGAGGGATGCTTATAAGAACAAAAATGTGCCTGTTCAGAAAAGCCTAGGTGATCAACAACACCGGGATGACCTTGAGAGAGAGCCTCCCCTGCGAGACAGCGTGTAGTGAGGGGTTATGCCATGTATCTCCTTTTTGCAAAAGCCAAAAGTATATTTGCATAAAAAGACACAGTGTAAGTTTATCTTGTTTCAGCGAGCACCACATACATAGTTTCTCCTTAAAATGGTTCTAAGTGTCTAATGCTCAAGAACTTTTTAAAGAAAACAGCTTGCGACAGGAAGCAGCCAGCACTGTGTCCCCCCCGGCATACCGGGGAAGGGGGCTCAGGGGTTCCCGTCTTCGGTGAATATCGCCTCCCTCTGCATTCGACATTCGGAGCGCGTGGGTGACTCTGCAAGGTGCAGGGAAGATGCTGGGTGACTCAGAAACTCCAGAGTGACCGACCGACCCCCCAGCCCACGGGAGCGAGCCCGGGCCCTTCACCCGGCCTCACTCTGACATTTCGGCATATGGCGAAACTGTCACAAAGACGCTCTGACCAAGAAAAAGTACAGTTTGCGAACATTGCAGGGATGGGTCATGCTTGGCTGGTAACACCAACTGGCAGAATGAGTACAATTTTTAAAATATGAAACACAAATTTTTATCAAAGGAGAAGTAAAACATTATAGCTTTAGGTTCATTAAACCCGGCTCACATTCTGGGATTCCAAAATTAAAGTACCGGCTATTTAAAATTGTAGCTTGAACACATGGCTCCGGATCAAGCCCTGGAGAGCCCGCAGAGGCCCCTACAGCACCGGCCCCTCCCCTCTGCCGGGCTCCGGAGGACCCCAGGGCTCCTTCGCCCTCCCCTCTCTGGGGACACAGACCGCAGGCCCAGAGGCCATTACAGGTTCATCCCGTGGGGCTGGCTGGTCGCCCACCCTGCCCTCACCCCCAGTCCGCCCAGGACTGTGCCCTGCTCTGTCCCCCTAGGAGAGAGTAGCCAGATGGCCTTGAGTGTAGCGTGTGCGACCGCCCACAACAGCCCACCCTGCCTGTGGGAGGTGCACTCGGGGCAGCCCCTGCCTGGGACGAGAATCAGTGCGACTTCCAGGTGCACCTGCCACCGAAGGGTCAGGATGTGGCCCTGGCCAGCTGGGAGCCTGTAGGTCGTCCTGGGCGGCAGGGGGCTGTGAGAGCTGTCCCTGCGCCCCCCGGGCGACCGTGACGGTGTCGCTCGGTGCACAGGCTAGCCCCAACATGAGGGGCCCAGGCCAAGTGGGAGCCCCGGGCCTGAATGAGGAAGGCTGTGGTGCGCCGACGGCAGAGCCGCGTCGGGGCCGGGCTCCCTGGCTCCCTCCTGCCTTCTCGCCACCGCCGTCTCTTCGGAAGAGGCCTGCCTTGCCCCCTCCATCAGCTGTCCCCATTTCCTGCCTGTGTTGTCCCTCTTCCGCTTCTCCCTCTCCACCTCCTTCCGCTCTTCCGATAGAGACTCCAGGTCTCCGTGGCCCAGGCGCCGGTGGACCCCAGCTACCATCTTGACTCTGGGCTTCCCTCGACCACCAAAGCCCCAGGAGGGGCCCTTGTCCCCCCACCCTCGCCAGGGCCACCGCCCCTAGACAGCCCGGAGTCACTCTGGGCCGGCCCCCTCGGAAGTCTTGAACGAGTGCTTTCTGAATCAGCCCTTCTTCCTCTGAATTCACGAAGGACAATGAAGACCATTTTAAGATTCACTTTTTAAAAAGATACATTTTGCCTCAAATATACAGTGATCAAATTCATGGGCCAAATGAATGTTATATTTATCCTACTCACAACAACATACGAGTATTCATTATTTTTTATTGATCCATAGAATTCAGGTTTCTCTGAGATAGAAAATTATATCACCAATAAAATCGGAATGGCAGCATTTAAAATTAGTCTTGTGAATAAGTAGAAACATGTGGCCAAATAATGAAAATTATTTTTATTATTCTACTCTCCGTGGGGGGGGGGGGGGTGCGCGCTGGGGACAGGGAATGACAACAGCCCTCTTTCCCAGTTGCCAGCCTCCAAATCCTTCCTCCTCTTTCTTTGTTTGAAATCACACAACTGGCTATTTTTATACCAAGTTTCTATCCTTTTGTTTGGGGGAGAGGGGCATAATTAAATAAAATTAGGTGCGAGGGCACAAGATGAGCTTTGCGAGAGAGTGCTCAGCGGCAGCAAAAGATGTCTCCACTGAGGGCAGGCTTCTATTCACCTAGAACCGCTCTTGTCATTCAGACACACTCTGGCTGTGAAAATCTCTCTCCAGCAACGGCCTTACGAGTGATATCATCTTAAACGCAGGCCGGGAAAACTGGGGAGATGCTGCTAATAACGGCCCTGCATTAATTAATTGCTATGAAATTTACAAAATAAAAAGAAGAGGGGGAACAAAGCGATATCATATTTACCAGTGCTGAAAAGTAGAAATAAATATTCAACATGCCTTTTTTGAGTCATACAAGCAAGCAGTTTTGAATAATAAGGCGGGACAAAGTCTTTTACGCAGGAAAAGCTAATGATTTCTGCATTTTGCTGCTGGTGAGGGATTGAAGGATGGCTGATTTGAATCTGCCTTCAATCTCCCATCAATAAAACACAGACAAGGCAGAGGGAAAGTGGATCGGGGGAGTCGTGCTTTTATAATTGCTTTTTACCCTCAGGCACCTGAAATCCAGAGGGTCAGGAGGCCTCCCGAGGAGGGAGTGTAGCCAAGAGACCCAGTCAAAACCCTGAGACACAAATTAATTTGTTTGTGGGGCTCAGGTCTAATTTGGGGAAAGAGAACGCTACGTGGTACTTTATAACGTTATAACCTAATTAAAGATGGATCCGTGTAAAATATTTATGTAAACTTTACCAAACCCAAAGATTTTAATCTCATTTGAGAGGTTAGCTGACTTGTGGGACCAAACACAATTCCTAAAGCAAGCTTCTGGACCAGGAATCCGGAAAGCAAACTGTGTTTTTAAAAAATAGGCATCGCTGAATTTTCCCTCGTTTCTGTACCTATTGGTCATTTTAATTAGGGCGGCCAGGTCACATGCCAGGTTTTCTGACTCTGCTCAGTTATTGAGTGAGTCCAGATTTCTTTATTCAAATACATAGCCACCTGCCCGCCCTCCCCACTTTACGCCACGAAGGGAACTGGAAGTGAAATTTGCATTTCTTAGGATTTTGCAATCTGCCAGCCTAAGCCTACCTGGGACCACGTCCGCTCGGAACCCCGCGCGGCGGCCTTTAACAAGCGTGCAGCGGGCTAAGCTGGAAGGAAGCCGCGCGGCCGGAGAGAAAGGAGCGCGAAAGCCAGTGTGACCACAGCGAGGGGCGAGGGGGCTTTGCCCTTGCTCCGCGTGTCGCCCATCGTACTGCAAATGAGCGTTTCACTGGGACTCCAGAAGAGTCCAGGGTTGCCTCAGTTCTCGCCTGTTTTTTCTACCAGAGGAATATTGAGATCGAAGTCTAAGCGAACGCGGTGCACCCCCAATGCTTCCAAGTCCCGCGATCACGGAGCCTCTTCCCAAAAGCGGTAGGCTCCCAGTCCGCGCCGGTCTCGGTCCTCCGACACCGTGTGTGAAAATGGCGTGCTCTGGCAGTTTCATGGGCCTGGCCGGGTGCTGGGTGACAGGCCCCAGGCCTCCCCACCATGCGGTCCAGGGACCCAGGTGGACACTGGCTGACTGAGGAGTGACCAGCTGGAGAGGGGAGGGTGACAGTAACCCAGGAAGGGGGCCCCAGTAGCAGAGTTTCCCGCAGGCTGGGGGCAGGTCCACAAAATCTGTTCCTCAGAGCTCATCCCGGACAGAGCTTTTGTATCTATTTTAACTGAGTAAAAAAATACAGAGCCTGAAATGTGCTATTTTAACCATTGTAAGTGTTCAAGTCATAGCCTTAATTACCTTCACGATGTGGCGCAACCGTCACGACTGTGTCCAGAGCTTCTCCCCAGCCCCAAACGGAAAGGACGCCCATTCAGGAGTAGCTGCCCACACCTCCCTGCCCGCAGCCCCTGGCCGCCACACACCTGCTCCCCGTCTCTAGGGATTCTGGGCACACCCTTCGGGTGCCTTGCATTTCTTCTCCCAGAGTTGTTCTGGAAAGGGGCGGGGGGGTCACTGAGGGGACACCAATCAGGAAGGGAAGGGTAGAAGAGGGTGGGCAAGGATGTCCAGGGATCCAGGGGCTCTTGACGCTGCTGGAGGGAGAAGTGGTCCAGGGCCAACAGAGAGCAAAAGCTGGACAAACGTTTCTGACCTCAAGGACCTGCCCGAGGGTCTGAAGGGATGAAGGAGGGGACCACCCCGATCTTTCCACCTGCCAGGACCGCAGAACTGGGAACATTCGCTGATGCCTCTCCCGCACAGCACCTAGCCCGTGCCATCAAGTCGCGGTCACCTGGCCGGCGACGTGGCCAAGCCCGGAGAAGGTGAGAGGCCACCACGGCCGGCTCTGCCCCCTGCCAGGCCCCCAGCTCCAGGCTGAAGCTGGGTCTCCGTGGGCTGAGTCTTTGGTCGGCTTCGTGGAGATCCCGTTTAACTCTGCTTAGGACACTGCGAGCTGTGAAAGCAAATGAGGAAAGTTTGCAAATAAAGATGGAATAAATGAATTAATTTCCATTAAGTTCCCATTTAGAATCTAGGCAGGCAAGTCCCAAAGGCCACCTGCGTCCATGTCCAGTCCAGCACCTGCCTGACCTGTCTTGGCTTTAGAAGCACCTGACCCTTCTGCCCGGGAAGTGCCACCATGTAATTAGATGACATTTTCCAAGTGAAGCAGACTTTTCTGTGGGGCTCTGCATCTTGAGGCTGGATGTGTGAGAAAACGGCTATAATGTATCTTGTTTTAGAACTACATCTGACCCATTTGGAGGGTCCCCAGTGTTCCATAAAATGCTCGCCTCCTAAGGAAGAAGTTAATGAAAGGCAGCCGTAAATCACCATCTTTAACATTTACATTTGTTTACCCTGCACCTGACTTAAAACTGTTGCATGACCTTGCCTGACATGCGCTGAGATGGGCTTGGATCACTTGGAGACGCCGGGACGCCAGCCCGTGGTGCCCACCCCCACTCTGGGAGAACCCCCGCCCCAACTCCAGTCTGATTTGGGAGGTTAAAATGGACCCTCCTAGCAAACCTCTAACCAAATGTTACATTCGACTTTTTCCCTGAGGACAAATTTCATGACCTCCAAGAAACCAAAGCCAGACCGCGGTTTGATTTTTTAGAGACCCGAAGCAAGACGCGGAGAAAAAGCAAACAGAGGCAGGCATTCTCAGCTTCTCCTGCATGTTCTTTAAGAGGGAGGAAAATAAACCTTGAGTTTTAATTCTCCTGATAGATTTCCCGAAGACGATTCTCCGTACATGAAAACACAGCAGGAATGCGTCGGGGGGGAGTGTCCACTACCCCGCCCTGGGCGTCCCTTCGGGCCAGGTCGTTTGGACCCGCTCCGAGCAGCATCCCCGCCAGTGGAGGGAAATTCTGCCCATTGGTGTCCACACAATTTCCCTTGTGTCTTGAACGAAGAATGACGAAATGAAAACAAAATGACTCCCAGACTTCATAGGCCTAGGACACAAAGGAGCTCTTTTTATTAGTCATTTCAGAAATAACTTTCACCCGATTCTGAAGGATGGTGTTTTGAATCTTATTCTGAAGGGAAAAAACGGAGGGCGGGAGGGGCCAGGGCAGCAGCCCCCAGGTGCAGCCGCCAGGAGGACCGGGAGGAAAGGGGGTCTCTCGGGTCCCGACAGCACGTCCCGTAGCCCCCGCCCTCCTGGGTCCAGATGAGCCCCTTGTTGGGTGAATTTTCATTTTTCATAACTATAATGTGCCTTTCATTGAAAAGCCCACTTATAGTGCCCCAGCGAAGAGGGTACATGATTCAGTGGTATAATGGCCCAGGCCCTCTGAGCTGTGGTTTTCTTATCTGAGAAATGCTGACGACCGACACCGCCCCTTGCCTAAGGGCAGCGGCAGCGACAGGCTGTTTGCCAGTGAGTGTGGGGGATGCAGGGCACAGGAAAGGCGGCCAGCCTCTCCTGGGCCTCAGAGGGCTGCTCCCCTCTTGTGAGCCCCAGTGGACCACGCGAGGAGCCTTTCCCGCTGTGCGTCTGAAATCGGGGTCCAACTGGGGCAACGTCAGAGGGCACCTCTCGGAGCAGTAAAGTGTCACAGCTTTTATTGCCAGAAAGTGTTGGACAACTGCCTCTGCGGCGAGCCCGCCGGTAAATCTGCACTGAGTTTCTATCAGCACGGAGCCTTCTGATTTTCACACTTCTCAGCTATTAAAGATGTGCCCTGGGCAGAAGTTAAAACACGCTGTGGCTGCTTCAAAACGTGACAGCAGCTGCTGATAAAACTCGCCGTGTCCACCGGCATGGAGGGCACAGAAAAGATTCTGCTGCGAGGACGTGTGTGCTCACGGTCCTGGCGTGAGTTGACACAGAGCAGTGCTTATGTTCGACTCGGGGACTCACGCTCACACCAACTGTGCGCGGAGAGGAGGAAACACGGTCAAAATTCAGAGAAGAGGCCAAAAAGGACAGGCGAGAAGTAAATGGCAAAAAACATAAACAAGGAAAGTCGGCTTCCTCAGGAAAAGAGCTCAGTGTCGTCTTAAAGAAAAGCATTTTAAGAGAAAGCCGTGTTACTTACACTGCCATTGTCAAACAAGGAGCCCAACAGAGAATCAAAGATTTGTTTTGTTTTGTTGTTTTGTTCTGTTGCTCTGTCCACCCGGGAGGATATTTTCAACAGTGCACATGCCTAAGTTCTATTTTAAAAAGTCGAACGTGCGACCCAAATCACGCCCCACCGCTCGTTAGAAAATAAATCACAGACAGCTGCTGGCTGGTACCATGTCAGGCCTGGCAAAAGTTTACAGGAGACCCTGGGAGAAAAAAAAAAACAGAGCACGAGACCGATGCATTGATATGATCTGCAGAATACAACATTCTCCTAAAGCCATTTTATACCAGCGTGAAAATTTAACTCTCCAGGAAATGAATTAATCAATGCTGGTGTAAAAATTAGAACTGGATGTAGGGCATATAGATTCATGCCCTGAAAAATAATCAAAATTAAACAGAAATTCCTAGAGAAGAGGTGTATATTTTCTGACTATTTAGACACGATGAGATTTCGGAAAAATAGGACCTTTTACAAAGTGATTATTATACCAGGGCTGTAACATTTTACTAACGCGAGAGCATGAGGTGGCCCTGGAGATCAACAATAAAACACGGTTTTATAACGGGCTCAAATAGCCGGAAAGGTTCAGCGTCCACATCACGTAGCCAAACAGCTTCCCTTGGTTCTGTGGCTTCGGGGACCTGTCCCCGTGGGGTCTCAGTCTGGAGCCCCTAAAGGCTGAAACGCCACCCGAGTCGCCTCTCGCGGTGTGGCCCCTCGCGGTGCCCCCTCCCGACAGAGGAGCTAACAAGCGTGCCCTCTCACAACTGTCTTGATGTGCGCGCCGGCTCCCTTGGGCCCCCTCCCCGTCGGTGAAAGGGAGGTAAATTAAACGATTATGGACCGGGCAGGAGCAGCGGCCGCTTGCCAGCGCCGGTGCCAGTGCCCCGAAGCCTCCGCCGGCCGGCCGTCTCCTTCCCTCGCCCTTGCCCCTTCAGGATGTGTCTGGAAACGGCTGTGCAGATGGCCCCGTAGGTTTTACAGGAAATATTACTTAAACATTGAAAAGGATCACATTTCTCCTGTTAGGAATTACAAATCTGGATTTCATTTTCTCTCTCGCTTTTTTCCCCCTCCAAACCCTGGGAAAAAAATGTAACTGTTATAGATGACATGCAGGAAGCATTTGGGAATTTTTTTAATACACCCCTAGCACCGGCTCATTCTCTCACTCTTTATATGTATTTGCACACATGCATATAAAACATATTTACATAGAGTATATAAATACACATAGACTCGCAACCATGTTATTTCATTTATAAGTAAACAGTGCACAGGAGGAAGAAACTCGTTGTGAAAATTTAGAGGTCTGTCTCTTCTCGCTTTTTTTCCCCCTTCTTTTTTTAATCTTCTGCAGCACGAGAGAAAATTCATCACTCAACTCACTTGGAGAACTAAACCGTGAACTGCTGCTCTTGCCAGCTTCTCTTTATGCACTTTACGGAGGTTTGTGAAGACCGGGGGGATCCCTATTGTTGAGAAGATGATTAGCATCAACAAACAATTAAAACAGTAGAGGAAGATGAGTTCCCCGAAGCTGCCCTGTTTCGCAGGCGTTTTCCGCAGCCCTCGGGGTCTGCGAGTGGGAAGGTCGTGAAATAAGCTCTGTGCCGGCGGGGGGGCCAGTCCCGCAGTCTCTGTGAAACACCCACTGCCCTGGTCTAGAAGACACTGCCCCAGAAGGCAGGCACCCGGCATTGATGGAGCTACGTCTGAACTTGGGAGTGTCCCGGAATGACAGGGTCACAGGGATCGGGGGGCTGTGTGCTCCCTGCCTGTGGAGGGGACTCTGGAGGTCCCCCTCCTGCCACCGCTGCAGGTGGGTTCAGAGGGACACAGCCCTGCCGAGATCCCGAAGCACTGTCACCTGCCCTCAGAGATTTGTCACTACTGTTCGCATCTTCACATTTCGTATGTGAACCCAGATAGGGAGAAAGTGACCCAACCGAACAGCGACATTGTCCTCTCCATGACAGGGTCCAGAGACGCCCTTAAATGCTGCTCCTGTCCAGGGGGCAGCGAGTCTCTGGCCCCAGCTGTGACTGCAGGGCTGCAGGGAGGCAGGGTCAATGTCAGGTTTTCATTAGACTTGCAGCCGTTCCCGAAACTTCAAGGGCACGGCAGCCACCACGCGCCACATTGTGCCCGAGTCTGCGGGGCGTGTGCACAGCCCGGCTGTCGGGTTTTCCCTCTGGGCTGAAACACAGTGAACGCGGCCCCACGCAGTACCCAGCCACGCTGTCCTGGCTTCCTGAGCTCTGCGCCTCCTCCCCAGGGACCCAGAGGCCGCCTCTCTGGCCGCGGAGGACCCCTGCCAGGCCTCGGTCCCCGCCGCTGCCCCGCTCCACCTCCTCTCACCTCCGCGGCACAGACGCCTCTCCAGCCATCTGGAACCGCCTTCCTGTGTCTCCACCTCATTAATTCCCCATCTCATCTCATACTTCCTCAGAAAATGTCTCTTTTCTCCTCCGTCTCTCTTGCACCCTGGTCTAAAATACCTGTTTGCCTTCTCAAGTATTCAGTCCTGGCGGGACCCACGGGATCCCAGAGCCCCGGGTGCCGGACAGCCCGGAAGACAGGAGCTGGCCGTGCGGCTGCCCCGACCCTTCCTCTGCGGGGGCGACAGCTCCCTTGCACCACATGGGCTCCCTCCTGCCTGCCGAGAGGGGTGGGTGGGGGGAGCAAGGAGGAGTCCCCGCGGAGCTCAGCACAGGCCCGGCAGCTGCAGGGGAGGTGAACAGGCACCCCGCCCTGGGGCACTGCCCTTCCCGGCCCCCACCCCCTGCCCCGTTCGGGTGGCAGATGGCAATCCCAGTGGCATCCGCAGGGAGCGTTCCCCGAGGGCAGAGACTGCTCCCGTGCCAGCCGTGCTCCCGGTCTAGCTGCTGTGACGATAATCAGAAGGAGGTAAAGAGAAGCTTGACCTGGAAGCCCAGGAGGCAAAGAAGTAGGGAGGGGACGGGCAGAGAATGTCACCAGACCTGGGAAAGGGACAAATGGGCATGGACACCCCAAAAGCAAACAAGGAAGTGCCTGGGGTCCCACCCATTCACACCCTGCAGCGGCACCTCCACCCTGTGGAGACACCCTGGCCCACTGCATAGCCAGCGCTTCCGCTGGGAAGGGGGGGTGCTGTTGAGGGGCCGTGCCAACTCCTGGGGCAGCAGAGCAGCCCTGACCCACCCCGGGATGGGGCGGGGGATGGCAGCTCCTCCCAGATGCAGTGCGAACTCAGCTCTGACTGGCCACATGGCGCTGACCAGCCTCCGTCCCCACGGCTGGAGGGACGGTGTGTGCGCCCCCTGCTTGGCCTTCCCGAGAGCCTCTGCAGAGGAGCCGTTTGGGAAGCCAGGTCGCAACGTTTGAAGGCATTAGCGGGGCCAAGTGAAAGATCACCGTAGAGTGAAATACGTGGGACTTTTTAAAAGAAAACCGGAAAGTGTCTCAGTGATCCCACACAGTCCGGCACTCGCCGGTACAGACAGGCCTTTGTTCACGCATGAAAGTGACAGATTGGGGGGGAATAAGCCTGTCCCCCAAATATCACATCCACTAATTGAAAAAAGTCAAAGCAGCATTGCGCACCCAGTACTCGCCATTACACGCATTTAAGTAAATTTGTACGTATAGTGGACGCGTGCTAGGTGTGAAATAAATAACGCCCGCGTGGGCACGTCAGGGGCTGGAAGAACATCTGCCCGCAAAGCTGTCAGACCGGACGGATGCTGCAGCCTCCGCTCGCATTAATTTTCCTCCTTGTATGACAAATACAAAGCATTTGTCCCTTCCTTTCTCCTTCTGTTCTCTTGAACTTCTCTTTGGAACTTGCCTGTGTCTTTTTTTTTTTTTTTAATAACGTCCTGGCATTTTCAGAGAATGAAAGTAGGGCCAGACCTCGCAGAGCGGTGTCTGCTCGTCTGCGGCGTGGGGAGCCCAGGAAGGAGGGAGGTCCCCCTTGGCGGCCCCTGCGCCTGCACTTCATCGGGGGTCCCCCTGCTCGACCATGAACCCCCCTTTGACATGCTTATCTTGGGGGGGAAAGGCAGCAGCTGGGAGCATGTCGAGAATGAGTAAGGACATGCCCCGCCCTTCACTGCAGACCCCTTGATTTTGTCCCGAAACCTCAGCTTTGCTTCGGGAACCGAAATGAAGTCCAGGGAGACGCCGCTGAGGAGGCAGGACTGAAACACAGTCCGAATAGCGCTGGGGGGTGGGGGGAAGGGGGCGCTCTTCTAGGGAAGAAGCTTGTATGACCGTCAAGGGCCCCCAGGGTCTGACCCCTGCATTCATTATCTGCCCACACAGATTGGGGTTGGCCTGCAGGATGCTCCCAGCTACAGGGGGACACTTCCGTCCTTCAAGTGGGACCGCCCCGCCCCCCTTGTGGCCAACAGGTTCCCATGGGCCACTAACTGAGGCTTCCGGAAGTCAGGCAAAAGAATTGCCCGGCGCCGCCCCAGTCTGACCAGAACGTGACTCCCTCCCCACTCTGCCCAGAGAGGGAGTGCCCAAGGCCCCCGCCACTCCTGGCTCTGCCTGCCACGCGGGCCTTTGATGGCACGAAAGCGAGATCCTACACAGAAATGGTAAGACTCGGTTCTGGGTGGACGTGGCCAGGAGGTGAGGTGGAGACGGAGATGGACTGGAATGAGCTCAAAGTCGGGACCAGAGGCATCTAGAAGAAATGCTGTGTGACCAGGAAAGGACAGAGCCTGGCGCCCAGCTTCCAGGCCATTCTGGGCGCGCATTCCAGCAGCACCAGCACCCCGGCACAGAGACCCTTGTTTGTGAAGTTCCTATCTGGAGATCAGTCGCCCCTGTACCAGCCAGGTCAGTACGTGTTCTTCACGGCGCCCAGCAGGTTTGGTTCAGATATGGGGGGGAGACTTGTGTCTCTGACACCCTTTGTGTGTTCCCCGCCGCCCACCCCAGCATTGTAGGTCCACAGCATGGGGCTCAGTTAACCCCTGTCCCCAAGAGGTGCAGCAGGGAGCCTGGCCCGCCTGTCCTGCACACCCCCGCTCTGAAAGGGCCCCCAGGTGGACCTGCCCTCAGGAAGCCCTCTCAGGCACAGGTTGATCTTGGCAGCTGCTCTCCGCCCCGTTTCGGGCCCTTCGAGTCCAGAAGGTATGAAGCTGAAAGCTGGGAAGAAGGAATTCTTCCTCGTAAAGTTGGACAAAGACATTCAGAGCCCAGGTCGTGGGTCACTGCCAGGTCCTCTGCAGGTGACAAATTCATGCGGCTCATCGGGACTCCTGGATAATGGCTCACAAGTTGGCAGCTACTCAAAGGCCCTCGGGTGGGTGCCAGGAGGGCATGTGCCCAGGAAACGGCCCTCGGGGGCCACGGGGACAAGGTCGCTTGCAGGGGAAACTCAGTGGGCTCCAGCCCAGGGTGGCAGCAGCTTAGAATGAAGATAGAACTTTATCTGGGAAGTTCAGGTTAAGTGAAAAAGCACTTAAAATACTGGATGGAAAATGGTTTTCATCCATTCTCAAAGGCCCTCAGTCCTGGAAAGCAGACACTTAGTGGGCAGCTCGACCGACCTCCCGTTTCTGCAATAGGGCTTGGATGGAAAAGGCCACAGCGTAAGATAATTTACTGAAAAGAATGCAAGCACTGCTACTCACTGGAGAGTGTTTGTCTTTGGGAAGAAAAGAATCATGTGTACATCCTTCCCAAGCTCCTCGAGTTCTTTAAAAAAAAAAAAAGAAGCTAATCTGCCTCATTAATAATAACAGGGTGCAATTGCAGAATATTCTCTAATAATAATCATTAGCTCCTCTGTGGTTTTTGTCACTCCTCTGATGCTAACGTGGGGTTGGGATTAGCGATGTCTTCAGTTTTTAAATAAGCCAAACACATTTGGAAGAAGCTACTGTTTTTACATCTAAGTGAGTGTATTCGACACCCCGGGGGCGGGGGAAGGGCAGAGGGCAGTGGGCAGCGGGCAGCCAGGCGGGCCGGCTTTGTGGGGCTTGTCTTTGTGGCGGCAACGCGCTCCTGGCACGGGCTCTGGCAGGCCCGCTGGCTGCCTGGTGCCGTGCCCACCTAGGGGACAGCACAGGGACACAACCTGGACATCTCACAAAAGGGACGCTGTCCCCCGCGCCTCCCCGACAGCCTGCCTCCTCTGTGCTCCAAAATATTTTTGTTTCTCAGCAGAGCCGCCTCCTCCGGGCTTCCTGTGGAAGAATGCAGCTGGCCCGGCCCCTCCCGCTCCCGCTCTCCACTTGGCACTGGCCGCGGTCAGCTGGGACCCCGGCTAAGGACCTCGCTTTCCTGGGCAAACACAGCTCCCCCTGCCCTCCAAATCCCTCTCTCTCCTGCTTCCCCAGCTGAGCTATGTTAATCAGGTGGGGGACACAAGGTAACATTGAAGTAATTCAGCCAATTAGGCCCTGAATTGTTTGCATCCAACAGCATTTTGTATTTCTGCAAATGTGTGAAATGCAAAGTGTGCCCTCCAGCAAAAACGACAGCCGCGCGCACGGGGCGGCGTCAACAGATCCTGGGAGCGGAGGCCTGACGGCTAATCGCGGGCGTGCATATGCTTGGGAAGGCTGGCCGTCTTTCTGTGCTGCCTGGGAGAGGGAGGCAGGGCTGGGGGTCTTGGTGGCAGATGGGCTAGGGTAACAGGGATTGGCTAATCCCAGATCTGCATTCTCTCCTCCGCGCAGCGACTGGGGAAAGATGGGGCCAGCTGTCAGGCGGAAGACTTTCATGGTCCCGCGCGCGCAACAGCTGCACACGCCCTGCCTGCTTGGTTCTAAATTATTAAACATCTTTTTAGTTTGTTCCAGCTGCAGGCATCCGTGTGTTTATGCAGCCTTTGTGCATTTTACATATCATTCCTTCTCCCCTCCTCTCATCAAAATGCTGTTTGTAAAAGTCATTATCCCATCTGTGCCCCAGTTTGGCCAAACAGCCGAAGACAAATCCGATGCCATTCTCCTTCTAGGACAATTTGGGAGTTGAAGATGATGGCTGTGACTGGAGACTTTGGGGGCCTGCCGCGCCGTCTCAGCCACCTGTAAGAGGTGGTGTCATCTCGGCAGCGGAAGGGGGCCGAGGCGTAATGGGGTCCCTCTGCGAGGAAGACTTCGCTGTTGCGCGTTTATGACCTCCGAGAAAACACACGGGCAGAGCCAGCAAAAACGTGGCCTCTGCACCGGCGAGGGATCCGCAGAGGACGGGCGAGGAGGGGTCTTCTTCAAGTCGTGGCTCCCTGGCAGCCCCGGTCCCTGGACGTTTCGGAACGAGACTACTATTACGTTTATTATTACCGTCCGTCGACATGAATATTCACAAACGGCTATAAAGCGCCGCTGCTTCGGCGGCCCGCCTTGGCCAAGAAGTCGTGGATGCCGGTCCCCTGGACGGACCTGAACCGGCTGGGAAGCGATAATGCCATAAACGCGCCCCCGGCAGGACGGAGCCTGCCCTGATGTGTTAATTATATTCCTGAACCCAAAAATGAGTTGTTGGAAGTGGTAGCTTCCTGCAGGATAGGGCGGCGGCAGCCAGGTTTCAGCTCAAAATAAAAGTCACCAGCAACAGTTGCTTTGTTTGCCGCCAACATTAACAAAGCCCACTGCACTCTGGGGGCGTGGGGCCAGCGCACTGGGGGCGGCGTGGCTGCCCCGTCCTGCTCCTCCCGGGCCTGGGAGCCTGGACCGCAGTCCCTGGCCGTGCCCCTCACCCCCCTCGGGGTCACTCCCTGGCACTGCCAGGTTGCCACTGGTTTATTTTTCATGCAACGGTGCACGCTACAGTGCTTTCACGATGGCATCTGAATACTGAATTTCCCAGGGAGTCCCGGTCAGCGGCCGCCCCAGCCCTTCCGCCCCCCGCCAGATCCGGGGCACACCTGGAGAAGGGCCAAGTGCGGCTCTCCTCTCCAGGCCAATAGGTGGCTTCCCCAGAGTCTCTGAACGACTACCAGACACACCTCCAGGCTGGAGAGTGGGAGGAGACCTGCCAGATGCTGGAACCCTCCCAAGCCCAGGCGACGCTTGCTAAAAGGATGCCAGGCACGCGGCAGATGGGCCAGGGCTAAGCCGCCCTTGTCTGCTCGGGGCCGAGGCCGCGCGCGGGGCCAGGGCTGCCCCTGCAAAGCCACAGGGACCACCAGCAACACAGTTATTGGCAGGAGAGCAACTAGGGAGGCTTCCAGGATGTCCAAGCGTCCCCAGAAATGCCGCCCTCCCTGTCTCCAGAAAATTCCTTAGAGCCCAGGCCAGATCAGACAGTGCAGTGCTCATGATCTGTCAGCAAAACCGCCCTCACCCGGGGGGAGAGGAACCGCTCAGACTCGACCACCTTTTCCAGCCTGAAGTTCTGATTTTTCTGTCTTGAAACACAAGCCGGCTCCTTTGTCCCTTCTGCGGGCCAGGCCTGTAGCTGCAGGACGGAGCCGCCCTCGTCCGTGGCCATAAAACATCGCTCAGTGGGATGGAGTTTGCTCAGAAATGCCGTGGCGAAGTCCCAGGCATTTATTGAACTTCTCCGACTTTAACTGCAGCTGGTGAAAGTCTCCGAGGACGATGAGGGAACCCAGGTTTCCAGGGGATGTAAATTCCAGCCTCCGCTAATTTGGGGGACAACGATTTCTCTCCTTTATGAGGTGCATAACGAGGCAGCCCCCGGCCTGAGCAGAGCCGGGCTCCGCGGGCAGGGCGGGCAAAGGGAGAGGGGTCCCTGTCCCGGGGGCTGGGGATGCAGGAAGAGCAGGCTTCACGCTAGACAAGTGGCTCTTTTGTTTTACTTCGTTTTTAATTAGCCTCCTTTTTAATGACCTAAGTTAATAAGTGTCAAAAGGTGCAAAACACAGCATGGTTTTATTTTTAAAATAGGAATTTGCCTTTAATCTCTGAGGTGCTGGGTGAGCCTCAGCTGCAGAGGCAGTGGCTCCAACTGGCTTTGCCATGTCAGGCCAGTGGTCCCCAGGGACGCCGCCTGCAGCACGCGGGACAGCCAGGAGCCACTGGGGTGGGTTGGGGTCCCGGGCTCCCCGCAGCCACCCGCAGCCAGGCTCCCATGGGCCGCGCCTCCTCTGACAGACCCAGCGCATCCATCGGGGTCACTGTCCTGGAAGCCGCCTGTACTGACAAGCCGGTGACAGCCAGCCAAGGGATGGGAGATGGCCTCCCCCCGGCAGCCCACGAAGATGCCCCGCTCCCGCGTTGCCCGGGGATGGACAAGGTCTGGCCGGCCGCGCTGACACGCGCGTTTCCTTCGCTTCCTTCAGCCACGACCTCTGCCTCTGAGCTCAGCCCCTTCCTTGGTCCCTTTGCAGCCTTGGTCCTCTGGTAACCTCCAGGCAGAGGGGGACCCGGAACCGCACGGATGATAAAGGGCCAAGAGGAGAGGGCAACTGCAGGCTCCAAGGCTTCTCCTAGTGGCCCCTACCAGGTGCCAGAGCTCCGTGAGCCTGCGTGTGGGTGCACCGCACCCACATGTGTCCTCAGCTCTGGTTCCCAGTAGGGCCCTGAAGACACGCCTACTTGCACACCTACGAGCCCTGCTCCATTCAGCTTCTGCAGCCAAAACCACCACCCGGGGGTGAGAGACACCAGGCACCATGGCGCGCTCCGCATTTTCTCCAGCTCAGACGCCACCGGCAGGGAGAGGCAGCTGCTGTTCCAGGCTGCCCCAGCCCCCCCAGCAGGGGCCGCAGTGGTCTCCGTCCTGTGGCATTTGATTTGTGGCCCGGGCAAAGCAGTGCTCCATCTGTTGACGACCCCTCAGAACAAAGAGGCAGCCACGGTCGGCGGTGAAGAGCTGATAGGGGAGGGAAACCGCAGAACCACCGACGGACACGGAGCATCCATCGCACAAGCCCACGTTCAATGCCACTTCCCGGCCTGCTATCGAACAGTCACGGAAACGCGGATCGTTGGGCGTGAGTCTGCACTGGCAGTTATTCCAGCCCTCGGAGGCGCTCGTGGGAAAACCCAAGGTCACTAGGGCAGAAGGACCTGGGAGCCGGACTGAGCGGGCGAGCTGATCCCGGGGGCCGTTGGTAACAGCAGAGCAGAGAAGCAAGCTTCCGCTTCCAAAGGCTGCCTGGTAAACTCCCAAACCGTCAGGAGATGCTCTACCCCATTCTGTTTTCCAGTGAGAAAGCCAAGATCAGCAGGCACCCTAAACGGCCCACAGGAATCCACCGTGGTGGGCTCTGGGGTGGGCATGTTGAAGCGCATTTCTAAATATTTACACGCAAATGAAAACAGGTTTGTGGTTTAGCTTTGTTTGTGCAGGTAATTTCCCTAAAAATTAATATTCTCGATTTCACTGGAACGAAATAATTAAGGAAGAAAGTATACTGCAATAATAAAATTATCAGCAGAGTTTTGACAAGCACTCATGTGCTTGTACATGAAATTTATTTAGGTGCCATTCAAAACATTGCAATTAAGAGGTACAGAATGCACTACCAGATGGCCCTGGTTCCGTGTCTATTCCCTTCCGAGAACGAGGGGATTAGAGTGAGTGCTAAGAAGCCCCCGAAAAACCCAAGCACCCCACGCTGCCTCGGTAGCGCCCCCATATGACGCTTCTCTGCAAACGTGCCTGTAGCGCGGAGCTTCTGCTCAACCCGCCTGAAATACCGTAACGTACACTTAAGCGCCACCAGCTCAACATAAGCAACAGAACGGAGAGAAAGTGATCGCGAAATTGTCAGGGCTTTAGGGCTGGGACTTAAGAAATCAGTTGATAAAAATGTGCCCCAATACAATGGTTGCTGAACTCGCCCACTATCCATGAAGCCACCGAGCAGCTGAACTTAGTGGGGCAGGTTGCACGCAGCTGGCCAAGCCACTGCGCTCACGCGGCCCCTTGCCTCTGACAGTGATGACCAGCCTGTTTTCCTGGGGCTGCCATTATAAGCGTGGTCACATGGCGCCAGGGGCAGAAGGCACGAGAGCCAAAAGACTCGGAGCTCCTCCTTGCGCACAGAGCGTCTCTGAGCCTCAGGGACGCAGGAGTCGGGTGGTATATTGGTTCCCTCCCCGCAGCCGCCTTAACGAAGCACCACCGACGGAGCAGCCGAAACAGAAGACACCTATTCCCTCAGCGCCGGCGGCCAGAAGGCGGAGGCCAAGGCGCGGGCGGCTTTGGGTTTCCCGAGGCCTCTCTCCTCGGGTCGGGCTCTACGCAGTCGCTGCCTGTGCCTACCTGGGTTCTGACCTCCGCTTCTCACGAGGACACCGGTCTCATTGAATCGGGCGCACCTCACAGCTTCACTCATCCCCTCTTTAAAGGTCCTACCTCCAACACAGTTACGTTCTGGGGGGCTGGAGCTTAGGGCCTCAGAGCGTGAATTTAGGGGACATGATTTCGTGCATAAGAGGCAGCAACCCTAGGGTCTCTGGGCCACCCAATCTTTTGCTTTGTCCCCCATATCCTGTGATGTGAAGGCTGCCCATAAGACCCCGAACTCAAGAGACCTGCATCAAAAAATCAGTTGTTATTATCTTGGCAGGCAGATCGTTATAAGCACACCGGCCTTGCGGGACAGAGCCCCAGGAGACCCACACAATTCAATCTCTCCATGCTGGGGCGAGGGCGGGGGTGCTGGGCAAGGGGAGGCGGAGCGGGGACTGTGGTCTGGCCGGGAGTTCAGTACTCCCGGTGGGAGGGCACCAGCCCGGGCAACCTCCTAACCCCTGGGGCAGCAGGTAGAAGGGCTGGGAAGCAGGGAAGCAGCACCCCAGGGGAGGTGGGAGGGAGGAGGTGGCACAGTGCCGGCCAGGGGCCCTCCAGGAGGGGAGCCATGTGGGGCAGCAACCCTGCAAGTGCAGACGTCACCTGCGGTGGAGAGGGCTGAGCAGACGGGAATACCGGGAGTCAGCTCTTCACTGCCCGGAAGGGAAACGCTCTGATAAAAGGCGGAACCGAGAGTGAAACTTGAGGCTGGACTGGAATTGCCGGCATTGGTGTAAAGACACGGTTTTCGCAGATACGTACGTAAGCAGGTACACACGTAATATGGCACCTGCACGCATGTACCTGCAGGTTTTCTAGCTCCGTCCCCTGAGAGGGCTGACGTGGCAGTGCCCCAGGGACAGTCAGCACACCTGGTGCCAGATCTTGGCTTCTAAACACCACTCTCTGCTCAAAGGACCCCAGGCTTCTTGAAGAAATGGCTGATTCCAGGGCCGGGCTCAGGGAGAACCAAGGTTACCCCGGAATATCCTGGGTGTCAGGAAATAGAGAAGTCCTTGCAAAACGGGGAAGGTGTGGCTAGATGTCAAAGGAACCCCTTCAACGGGTTCAAACCTCAGCCAATTTGATCAGCAAAGTAAGTAACTAATACTAGAAACGGATTCTCATTCATGGGATGACGTACGGGTCGATGAACCCACACTGCCATCAAGAAACGAGCAAAGAAATAGGAAGGAAAATGATTCCTTGCGTCTGACTGCCAGCTGACCAATGTGGAAAGGACAGCGCAGGTGGAAAGTCCATGTCTAGAAAACACTAATAATTCCCACAGGCCAGGGGCAGGCGCAGATGCCAAGTCAGTGAACACGGGATGACTGGAAATCAGGCGCTCCGCATGGTCCCCATACCTGCTCTCAGGCACTGGTCCATGATGACGGGGTGCGGCGTCACTGCCGGGGAGAGGCCGCCGCCACTGCCTCGAGCAGGTCCCAAAGCGAACGCCAGGACAATGACACAGATTGATGCGTGCGCCAGGTGACAACAGCACGGCACCACTGACGGGCCGTTCTGGCACATGTCCAGCTACGGGAGAACACTGAAGAAACTCACCCTGAAGGCTACTCTGCAAAACGACTGTCCAGGTCGTGAAGGTCAGAGGGGAAGGCGCTGTTCAAGGAGGCTGGGCGGGCCTGGCTCCCCGGAGGCTGCGGGGCCCGGCGGGACCGCCCGGCCCGTCCGGCCCTCGAGGGCCCCGTTCAAGCAGGAGCTCGAACGGGAGGAGAGGACGCGAGGGTGCCCTTTGCGCGGCGCTTACAATCTTTCCGTGTTGGAACTTCGTTTTAAAATAGAAAGTTAAAAAAATAAAGCAGAGTGGAGTTCTTTGCGGGCTACATGATGAAAATAAACCATTAGCTAGCCTCTCGAAAAGGTGTGGCGGTGAAAAAGAAACATTCCCAACTACCAGGACGCAGAGGGCGAGGAAAAATAAACATTTCAGTTACCAGAGGATATTAGGTCATATTCTTACAAGGCTTGGGGTTGGGGGGGGAGTGTCCTTTTTCAAAAGCACGTTGGCAGTATGTATGTGTAGACTTGCAATGTACTTTTTTTTCCTTTGACCTAATGATTCCATCTCTGGGAATCTGTCTTGTGGAAATAATTTAAAATTTAGAAAAAGGTTTAGGTCCACATTTATTCATTGCAGAGTTATTTATAAAAAGCAAAAGTTTGGAATGGAGCTACTGTGTAACCACAGGGGAATGGATGCATAAAGTTTGCATATCTGCTCAGTGGGATGATACAAAGCCACCAAAGGCGATGTTTACAAGGGGTTAATGGTGTGGGAAAATTCTAATATTTGTTAGAAAGGAAAGAAAAAACATACAACCTTTGACAGAAAATGATTGAATTCATACTGTGTATTTAAAAATTGCATTTTTAAATCTAACCTTTAAAGGCTAGAAAAAAAATAACAAGGTACTCATCTGTGAGCGAGAAAAACATTAGTGATTTTTTTTCCTACAAAATTAAACGACGGGAGCGTCTTGGTCGAAGCACTAAAGAGACCGCCATTGCTCTTAATCAAATATTTCACCTTTTTTCTCATTTTTAAATGGGTACTTACATTATGGTCAACTGGCTTATTACAGCAAGTAAAACATCAGTGTGTCTATGAAATGTCCTGGTGGAAAGAGATAATAAACTGGAATCGGCTAGTAATTTCACAGCCACGGGTATTTGTGACAAAGTGATGTGCTGTTCCATGCTCAGCAACCCTCACATAAGAGTTTGTTTCAGATGGTCCCCTCAGCGTCCGTCTGTCTGCCATTGTCACACGGCACGGGCTCGCACCTGCACAAAGTGAGACCTGTATGGCACATCGCATTCCTACACACCCGGTTGTCAGTTACATCGCTTGTTCTAAAAGAGACAGCACGAGTAGGGGGCAGGGGTGTGGGGTGATGGAGACTCTTTGAGGAGACCACTCTGGGGACCAATCTGGGCCGGTGGGTCGCCTGGCCTTGCCGAGTCCCAGGGCAGGTAAGGCCAAACCCCGTGTCCAGGCAACTTGTGAAAAGCTTCCAATCTCCTTTAAGTTTAATTTATTAATACTCTCCGCTCACCCAGATTGAAGTGCAAGAAATCGACTTCTTTTCACATCGTTACCAAAGGATTCTTCGAGTGTTCTTCTAGCACATTCTAAAGGTCTTACCTGGCACAGGTGCTTTGGGTCAAGCGCGATCCCAGAACTCAAGAACGAGCTTCCGTCCCGCTCCCGACGCGGCCCCTGACCGAGCCCGGACCTTTGACGTCCGTTCTGAGCGTGCAGGTCACGTCTTGCTGCCCGGGCCTCCAGTGTGCCCAGAAGCACATTCATCTGCCTTCGTGGCGGGCAGCACCTGAGCGTCCCTGTTCCCCGGAAGCGGTGCAGCCCCCCCCCCCCCGCCGGGGGCGTCTCCCCAGCCAGCCTCCTCCTCTGCCGGCCCCTCCACTGCGCATGCCCTAAGCTTGGACCATTTTTGGAAACAGTTCCTTGTCACTATTTAAGTCCCAGCAAATTCCAATTTGTTGTCCTCATTCCATCACATTCTATCCAGAACAAGCATGTCAGCCGGGTGTCAGAGCTTTCTTCTCCCCACACTCAACATCATTTCTCCACAACTTCGTTTGAGACCAATTATTCACATAGTAATTTTTCTCCTCCAGGGGAGGCAGCGATCCGGGGACACCCAGGGACCTCCCGTGCAAGTCTCTGCGAATGGTGCTGGGGGCACGCAGCCGGGGGACCCACAGGCCGGCGCGTGCCTTTTCGCGCTGAACGGCTGGTTCGCCCTCTCTGAGCTTGGTGGGCGGAGGTGCGTCCCGAGGTGTGTGTGTGCGCAGCCCGAGTGGCTGGAGATGCGGAGGCCCGGGGGGGCCCTGCGCTCGAGCGGTCCGATTGCCAGGCCCTTCCCCCGAAAGCGGCCAAGTCCAAGGCGGCACCGAGGGTCCCTGCACACCGCCAGCAGCCCTCCCCCCAGTGACTCTGTAAACTGGCAGGCACATTAGCCCCTGGCTGCCCCTCCCCTCGGCACCTCCGGTTTGTATCAGTGAAACAGCCCCATCACCGCCACCTCATCTGGATAAACAAGCGAAGAAAGATTTTTCCAGAAGCCGCCGCCGTGTGAACTCCGTTCTGGAAGTCTGTTATTAGCTGCAGGCTTCGGTTTCTTTTGCCCGCCTCTCACTTTAGAGCCAGCCGCCCGCCGCTGCCACCGCCGCCAACACAATGACGAGAGGGGTCAGAGAGCAGCAGTTGTGCATGAAAGATGTGAAAATTTACTGCAAATGAGACAAGAGCAGTAAATTCATTTTTATTCAAATTACTGTCATCATACATTACCACGTCCCCTGTAAACATTGTGCTTCAGACAGGGTGACAGCATATTATTATTTGTGAGATTATACTATTATTAAGCTATTACCATGTCACCCCCTGCTTGAAACAATGACTCAGCTCAGTTTTGCATAATAGGACAAGTGAGGGAGACAAGCAGAGGTGACAGAAAGGTTAGTTTTCAGAAGGCAGGCCGGGTGCAGAGTGACAGCTGGCACTTACGGGCCCACGTAATGAGGGGCCTGCGCATTATTTATTTGGGGACCTTCCAAATCATATCATTATGCCAAAAAGACTGTTTTGTCTCCTTCAAAATGCGCATCGCCCATTAATTAGGCCAATGGCTGACTTTGAAACCGAAAGGAAAGGAAGCAGGGCGAAGGGGTGCCCCCGGGCTGAGCACTCCCACCTGACGAGGGCCCCTTCTGCTGGACACTGGTCTCACTGCGAGTGTCCTGTCCCCGCTCGCCAGGGAGCAGAGGGCTCCCACTCGCCCTCCAGCCATCCCACGGCACGGCCGGACAAGCAGGCCGGAGGCCCATTACCTCTACAGTCGCAAAGGGAGGGCCGTCTCGGAGCAGTCGGCTCCAGGCCTCAAGAGCTTGCTAAGGGCCAAAGTGGTGTCGTCCGTGGGCTTCAAAGGCCACCGGTGCCCTGTCCCCGCCCAAAGTCACGGGGACAGAGAGACCACACTGGTCCCCTCCCATGCCTTCAGTAGCTCTCGCAACAACCCCCATCAGAGCCCACTAATAAGCGCTCTTCGAATGTCGGTCTGATCTGTGGGACCTTTTCTGTCTCCGCTCGGCTGTCCCACGTCAGAGGAGACAGAGCAGCCTGGGCTGGTCACCCGCAGTAGCTTTTGCTAAATGCGCTCCCTGAGGTTCCTAGACACCTGTGTTGTCTCCTCTGGCTGAGGGCGCAGGGTGCATGCCTGGACGGGATGGGGCCCTTCGGGGTGTCAGAGCCTTCTCCTGGCTCACAGCCCCGGTCCGTGGCCCTGTTGGCTGCGTCCAGGGGTCTTGAGCTCAACTCCCCTCCGGCCCTGCTCTATGGAGTCACTGTTGATTAAGTGGAAAGACATTTCTGTAAATTGAGTTTCTTTTGCTCTCTCTTTTCAACGTTTTGCAGGCTCGCACGGACAAAAATGACATTTTATGAAGTCAGGTAAAGAGCAAGTATTGGGCAAGTTTGTTCTAAATTGGCTGGGAAGGAACCTCGTGAAGTAGAACAAATTCAGGGGCCCGTCAGCGTGTTACTAATGATCACATTTCAGTTTTGACGGGAAAATAAAATAAAAGGAGGAGCAGCTTGGAAGATTCCAGCCTCCAAGACCACATCACCCGCGCGCCTGGCGCGCTCTGCATCTGTGCGGCACTGCCAGGGCCCGGCTCTCGGAAGAGCCTGCTCTGCGCAGCACCCAGCTCTGAGCACGTGACTCTGCGCCTTGAACGCTCTGAGTTGCACGTGCTGTTTTGATAAATGGTCCTTAAACAATGAAGACGCTGAGCAGTTGCTAACTTGAACCATCAACGGGTTCTGAGCTAGTTTTTTTCCCACTTGGAAGGATGGCTTTATTCCGCCTGTACTTCTGGGCCCCTGAACAGCAAAGGTGCTCCCCACCCCTCCCGCCCGTGGTCAGAGCTTCTCTCCTCCCCACGTGATCCCACTCATCCTTCTCCTGCAAGCAACAGGTTCTCACCTTCTGTGGCCGAGGCCCACGTCAGCTTCGGGGACTTACTGTCCCTAACGTCCCCTCTCAGTCAGTCGGGGGCCTCTCTCCAGCAGCAGTGTGGCCTACCTCCGGCCCCCGGCCCCACCGCCAGGGTTACAATACAGCCCTTTCCTCTTTTGTCAAAACAAGCAATTTAACTCTCGGTCATTAATCTCTCCCCATTGCTCCCAAGCACAAATCCTCACCAGAACAAGTTCCCTTCTTCAAGTTTCACTTTCAACTTTCTGTGACATCAGCAGGGTTCTGTGCAGGGGACCGGACGTGCCGTTTTTCTTGCGTGTCTGCTTCGTGTCAGAGCGATAACCCTAGTTATGAAAGGAGAAAGTTGAAAGAGTTGGGGAGATTGAATCAGGGGAGGGCCTGTTGAGATATTGCACGTGCATGTTCTGGTAGAATCACATGCCAGAGAAAGTGCCCCCGCGCCTTTGGGTCCCCTCCCCTGTCCTTGCACAGGTAGAATTAATTGCCTGTCCTTCAGAAGATGTGCCCAAGGCCCAGAGAGGTGAACTGTGATAAGCACGTGCTTCCAGTGCCGTGCACAGGTTCGCTTGGTGGGGAGTGGCAGGACACTTGGAAAGGCACCTGGCACAGCCCAGAACCGGTACTTTTGTGGTGCCGTCTGCCCCTGGTCCCCACGCAAATCCCTTGGGGTTCTGGTCGCCCAAGGCGGTCGTACACTGGAGCAGAGGTGGCCCGGCGATGAGCGCGGTGTGCAGGCCTGGTGGCAGGCAGTGTTGCCAGAGTCCTGACCAAGTTCTGCGTCCTCGTCACCTGCACGGCCGTGGCCAGTCCTGAATGGAGAACCTCGAACCTACACGTCCTGCCCGTTTCCAACCTGGGTGGACAACCTGCGAGGTGGGTGGCTCTCCAGGCCCGGCTCCCACTCACCTGAGGGAGGATGTTTGGCCGAAGTTCCAGAACACACCAGACCCTGCCTAGGAGGATGCTTCCAACAGAAGTCGGGCGGTCTGTGAGCAAAATCGGGTACATCCCCATAAATCCAGGTGACGTGTTCAGCGTGGCAGTCACAGGATGCTAGGCTGGAACCAAAGGTCAGCCCCACGTGGCCACAGGTCCCATGTGTGGAAACAGGGTCGTGACGGCAGCCCTGCTGCGTGGAGCCAGGCCTGGATTGAGGGAGGGACGACCACACTGTTGCCTCCGTCCCAAGCCACTCCGTTACCAGGTCACCCAGCCAATGCAGTCCCCTCTGCGGTGACCTCCCGGGGCAACCTGTCTATCGGGTACCCCACTGTGAGCCCACTGACTGGTGTGGAACACAGGAACCCTACCAGGCCCCCAGGCTGCAGGCCGAAACTCGACCCACCCGCTGCCCAGCCCCAGGACGGCAAACCCAGGGCACGTGGCCAGAACAAAGATGCGCCCCCCGCTGACCCTGGTGGATGATGCTGAAGCCAGCAGGACGGAAGGCAGCCAGCCACCCCCACCCCCAACATCCGCGCCCTCCCCTGAGCCGGCATAGCCGGAAAAGGACTTTCCATCTTTGTCAAGTGGCCTGTCGTCCCTTTCTCCGCAGGAAGAGGAGAAGACTGGGGATTGCCCGGAGCCCGGCAGATGCGCGCTCCTGCCTGCCGCAGGAGCACCGCTCACAGACGCACAGCCCCGGCCGAGGCGGGGGGAGGCAGCTGACCAGAATCGAGGGCCTCGCTGCTCCTGGTCTGGGGCACTGTGGAGCCTTCTGACTGGTTCCTCCGCTAGGCGACAGGGAGAGACCAAGCCGAGTCCCCCAGAGTCTCTCCGGCATCTTACGGCAGCCGGCGGCAGCGTGGAGACACATCTGGGAATCGGCTGGAGAGAAGTGGCTGGTGGATGCTGAGGACAGCGTGTGCTGGGCCCCCTCCCCTGCCGCCACGCCTTCTGCAGAGGCTGCCGCACAGTGGCCTCCCGTAAGGGCTCTCGGGGCCCAGGAGCCTCCCGCAGCGTGCGAGGGCGGCGAGGGCGGCGAGGGCGCAGGAGCCACGGGAGCCCAGCCTGAGAGGCAGGAGCAGCGGCTGAACGATCAGTCAGAATCTTGGGGCCACGGGCCCCCAGACCGCCCCCACCACGAGTGGGGGTCTCCCAGCTACATGCGGGATGGCGGCTTCTGCCATCTCGAATTAAAGACGGGGGCCCAGAGGCTGCAGGTGTCAGAAGGACTGCAAAGCCCATCACGGCTTAAGGTCCGCGCCCCCTACCAGGTGATAAACATGGGCACCATGCTCACGATTTTCCTTGGCACATAGTAGGTGCTCAACACATCACTGTATATCTTACTTTCCCACTCGGCTGTGAACTCTTTGAGGTCAGGGGCCATAATCCAGCTCTTTATCCTCAAAGACTCACATGTGCTCAGCTCGTAATTGACTTAATAAGTGATTACTGAGCGAATGAATGAGTGAATGAACGAATGAATGAAGGCCGTGGTGGAGATGAGAGAGAAACGGGTAGGTGGTGGGGGCCATACCAAAGGCACGTTGGTTTCCTGGGCTGCCATTCACCCCTGGGCCACAGGGGTGGGGATATATAGGACACTGGGGGGGGCAGGGTTGGGATGGCCTTAGTGTCCCTGTCATCTCCATCAGCCCCTCCCATGACCACTCCAATCCTCAGAGCTTGTGTAGCTCAAAGGGTACTTCCACCTGAAGAGGTGCGCTGAGTTCAGATACAGCATCCCCTGCCTTTGCCCGCTGAAAGAAAACGTGGGACTTTTTTTAACTCAACACTAGATTTTTATTCTGTATTCCAAACTCTTATTGTTTAAAAACATGTCTGGGGAAGACCTGTTGTTTCAGAGCAAACAGAAATCATTTCAAACTACTTGAAAAAAATAATCCGCAAGGGGTCACGCTGTCAAGGCCCTGCTGTAAATTAGCTCACAGGTCGGGCCCGGGCCCTGCCGCCCCACCCGCCGGCGGGAGCTGCGGATAATGAAGTCGTGCGTGATACATAACGTGTAGAGGTGGCCCCTGCCAGAGACAAGCACTGGCCCCCGTAGTCCAGGCACGATGAATGGCCACGTGGCGGGTGGGGGAGACTTGGACCCTGAGCTCGTGACTTTCTGTCAGCACAGCCACCTTCCTCCTTATGCCAGGCTCACACCGGAAAGAGGACATCTCTCCATGGCAGCTGCAGCCTCCTTGAGCTGTTGAGAGCTGAGGGCTTGGGCACAGAGCCTTGGGAGAAAACGAGAAAACACGGGGGTACTGGCTGAGCCCTGGGCTCACACAGGTGAGCGCCGGCTGAGGAGGGGGCTGGGGACACTTCTCGGTGAGTGAGTGTACATCACCCCATGGCGTCTACAACAGAGGGCCTTATACCCAGGTCCACATCTGCCAGCTTTGGACCCTTCTGGGGGAGGAAAGAAGACCCAAGGTGGGCTCGGTGTTCCCCCAGGACAGGCGCTAAGGAAAAGGCCGAAGCAGCAGGAGCCACGGTTCAGACCCTTGAGCTGCAGCGGGGTGAGCTGTCAGGGTGTCCCGCACCCGCTGGCCTGGGTTCCGCCCAGTTCCTCCCGTAACTTGGGCGATGCCCCTCAGACGGCTGCGTCAGGGCAGCATCCCAGCTCCGCAGAGAGCTGAGCGTCCGATGCGAGGTCACCACCACGTTTCCTGTGGAAAACCGGCCGTGCACTTGACCCCAAGCAGTTCCCTGCACCTAGATGTGCAGAGAGAACCTCAGGAAACCTGACTTCCCGAAAACTTCCAAACATGAAGCGGCCCTCGCACCGTGGCTCCAGGCGGCCTCAGGTGCCCTGTGCCCTCGGTTTCGCCTCGTGCTGCCATCACGCCCAGTGTCCCAAAGGCCCTGGGACTTGTGGGAGCGGTTGAACAGTGAAGCCACCACATTCACTGCAGCCCGTAGCGAAGGTGCGTGCCACGGATGGCTCTACTGGGCTTCGCACGGGGCGTACGGGACTTGCCTTGAGCCGAGGGTCGCCAACACCAGGAGAGCTGGCTGATTGCTAACGAGGAAAGGTTTTGCTGATACCGTCTGGGCCCCTCTGGCTGTGGGCTGAGATGAGATGAGGAGCTTGACATAACACACCGTATTAAGCAGGCAGTGACTTTGCTATGGGCTCAGTATAACTTTTCATGTCTGCTGCACGCCAAGAGCTCAGACCGAAACACCTTTTTCCAGAATATGAAACATAATATCTCGTGCTCATTGCATTATTTAAAAAGGGGCAATGTGGTTCATAACTTTACATTTATTGCATACTTTTAAGCCACTTGACCCATATAAATATTGCTATAGAGTTGCCCTCAGTAATTAAATTCTTATTGCTTATAAAAGGGGCAACAGGAAGTATATAACCTGCTGTGGAAGGTGTGGGGAGGGCTGCAGGGTCCGGGACCAGGTTTGGGGGGGGCTTGGGGGGGTGCAGGGAGCAGGTCAGCTTCTATCCTGATCTCTGCTTTCGAGCCTGGGATTGGACTTCATTTTTTTCCTTCCTCAATGTAGGCAGTAGCCTGTTTTATTTTAGCACAAAGAATCATGTATCGACATGGCTAAGCGACGTTTCGCCTTTCTACTAATTAAAATGGAACCCCACTCCTGAAAGAAATTGGCGAAAAGACTTCTATTTCAGGGGCACAGCTGAGACCAGATGAAAACAAGGCATCTGTATGTCTCAGGGTTTGAAGTCGCGTCTCCTCACCGGGTAGGGGAGCACACCTGAGTCCTCACCGTAGTCTAGTGCTCCCGCCAGCACTGCCTCCTCGTCCTCCCAGTCCTCGTAGGAGGGGGGCTGGCTCTCCACGCAGCACGCACACCCACCCGGCCGAGGCAGGCACCACCAACGCATGGTGTGCGCCTTGGAAATGACAGAATGACCATCAGCACTTAAAGACACCTCAAAGCCCTTTGGAAGAGAAGGTTTCCAAAAAGCACGTCCCCTCGAGTGCCAGACCCCATCTGCAGGACACAGGGCAGAGAGGGTTCTGATCGCACTGGCACAAGCGAGTGCAGGTCCATGGGGTCCGGGCTGATACGGAAACGAGATTGTTTTGCGCATAACGAGAACCCGGGCAGGGTGGGGGACGCGTTGCCTCCCCTTCGCCTGCATTTTGGGGCCAGCGCAGCGACACAGTAACGAGAGCAGCAGCACTTCCTCTCCTGCTCAGGGCAGAGCCTCTAAACTTAGAGGTTACCGCTGTCACGGGAAGACCTTTGTCCTGCTGTCACTTCTTTCAGAGATGAAGGGAAAGATTCCCCTTAGCCTACAGCACTTAGCAGACAGACCCTCCACTGCCACAAACGTGCAGCCGCAGAAATCACGAAGCCAGCCTGCGACCTTCCGGAGCCGTGACAGGACAGGAGTCCCAGGAGCAGCAGCCGCCTCCTCTGATATTTGGAAAAGTGTCATGTTTTCTTTACAGAGAAAACTGTCATCTTGCTGTTGGCATACAGCACAACACTTCCTGGATTGTGGTTTTGCTTGTTGGCTACAAAATGTCACCTGGGCACATGACATGTTTTTGTTTTGCTCACAGCTGCTCTGTACTTAAGATATTCAAATAGAGTGGAGGGGAAAGCCCGCCGAGCCCTGGTCAGCCCTCCTCCAATTACAGATCCTCTGCTTCCTGCTTCCTGCAGGAGGAGGGATGTTTGCTCACCCAGAGGGCTCCCCTGTTTGGGCCGGTGGAAAAAGACCCTGTGGGTGTACCTGGCTACCCTATCGATGTGCTCTTTAAAAACCTCGGCAACAAAGACAAGCAATTACTGACCACAGCGGGGCTTGCTGTCTTAAAAGAAATACAGGATATAATGGGAATAACTTAAAAAGGCCGCCACCAGCCAGCCATTGGGTTGGCCAAGCCAGACTGTGTTTCCCGAAAGGGGACAGACAGATTGCTTAAGTTAGCTGGTTACCTGTGTGTGTCACCTGCAATGTGTCAATGTAATCTGGGCTGTTGTACTGCGGTCAACCTTAATCTGCTATCTTGAATAACACGTGTTTGTAAATTCTTTTTTTTCTCCCACTCCTGGACTCTACTCTTAGAAGGACACGGCAGGATTTATACTTAATAAATAGTGAGTGATTTAGGTGACATGAGAAAAAAGCTTGAGGAAATATAGTATCCATGTTATTTTTTTTTCTTTTTGCTCCTTTGAAGACCTAAAATAGGCAAAACCAGTCCCCCTTTAAGTCTTGTGTCTTGACAGACAGAAGTGCAGACATTTAAATAACGTCTTTTGTGTGTGTGGGTTGTGAATTTAGCACATAAAAGACATGCGATGTAAGGAGGGACCCTGCAAAATTCAGCTGACTACCTGAAAGTGGCGTCGGAGATAAAGGCAGTCCCCTCTGAGGGGCTTCCCTCCGGCCCTTCGAGGCACCAAACGGTTTGGCTAGAGAAGCAAGCAGAGTCCTATCCTGGGGATGAAAAACGCAAGAAAAATCCAGCCCCATGGCTCTCTGGTTTCTTGGTACTTTGGCGTGAGGCGCTGGAGTCAGGTGAAAATAGAAATAAAACAATAGTGCACCGCAGGAAGGATTATCCCTCCACGGTGTCATCGGGGAGTGTTTCAGGCCACAGTGACAACCCGAGCTCATCTGAGCTGACAACACCGTCCTTTAGCTCCTAGAAGGCAGATTTAGGATGGAGGCAAAAAAACAGCGTGACAGACGACTCTGGTGGCGAAGGTGTTTTGTTTATGCTTTAACAGTTTGTATGATTTGAAAAATATGTCGTGCAAACCAAGAAGAGTCTTTAATTGCCACCAAGCACACCCCTACCCGCCGGGACTGGAGCCGGAGAGCTCTGTGGCGCTGCGGTTAGGGCAAAGCCCGAGACATTCTCTCTTTCACCTCTTTGTGCCAAACGCCCTCCGAGAGCAAAAAATACAGAACCTGTTCCCGTGCCTTTCCCAGGAGCGGGGAATTAATTTCTTGCATTTAGATACATACAGGCTGCAGCTCCGGACCCTTGCCCTTCAAAATCCTGCCCCTGGACTGTGTTACCCAGCCGCCTCTGCCGGATTTCCATTGAATGTAAATTAGGAGGCTCAGGGACACGGGGCCTTGCATTAAGACTTTCGGTTTTCAGTGGCTGCCCACAGCACGGCTGTGCCCTCCGACCACAGAGCCCTTTTGGCCAGATGCCGGCTGCCAACCTGAAAGGTAAAATCCTGAAAGAGTACGGGGATCAAACAGTACCTGCGATCTGCAGGGGCCGACCCCCTAGCAACATTCCCATTTCAGCGTCCCTGAGCCAGTGCAGTTAGTAACTTCTTACTACTGCTCTTCCCCCTCCCCCCCGTGCCCCCCGCCCCCCACCCCCCTCCATGAGAGCAGTCGGGGGTAATTCCTTCGGGCGTCTGCTGCTGATGGCCTCTGTGGTCCTTCGCTTTCTTACCTGGCCAGTTCGGAGGGTAACAAAATCCACTGCAGACAGGGACCCAGTGCACTGGACACAGATACTGTTTCGAGAAGGGAGCCTGTATGTAATCTATTTTTTTAAACTCAGAAGTGATTTTAATAGGAAAGCCAGAAAAAGGAACTGTATGAATGGACTCCTCTGAAAATGGAAGCATTTTTTTTTCTGGGGGAAAAAAAAAACACCTTCCCCTGGCATTTCTTTGACATTGAACTGTGGCCAGCAACTGGCAGCTTTGCATAAAAGGACTCACGTTTTGTCCTGCTGGACGCTGTCATCGGCCAGGGGTGTCGTGGCACAAATACACCTGGCAAAGGGTCCTGCTCAGACAATATTCTTCAGAAGGATAAAAATACACGTTAACAGAATTAGATGTTTTCAGTTAAAAATATGAGCGCTCTTTCCCTATCCATTAGGGCAATCTGAAAATGTCGAATCTGGAGCAAGGCGGGTTCACAGCTATGTTTATATTGTGCTTAGCTGGCTGTTCTGCTCACTTAAAAAAAAAAAAAAGAATTGCAGGAAAAAATTAACATCTTTTTTTTTCCTTGAACATTTTGAGGCAAGCACCTACCTTCTAATGGTAGAACTTTATTTTCTTCCTCATAGTAATATATAGTACTGAAATTCCAAAGGTTTCTGGTGCCTTTCAGCTGTCACCTCGAGTCAAAACCATAGAGTTCAGCTATAAAAGAATATAATAAATTTAACCTGACCTAACTGGGGATTTTTTAAGCAGCCAATTTTTTTTTAATTGTATATCTGTGTGCTCCCTATGCCCACATATAAATGTGGGGTGTTTTTTTTTTCTTGCCTCGTTCTTTTTTGAGTTCAAACTTGTGTACTGAAGTGAAATCGTCTCTGCTTAAGATTCGAAAGGGGCGATGTCACTTTGAACGAAAACGCAATTTAAGAGAAACTTTAAATGAAGTATTCGAACCTAGCCGCCTACCTCCTGAATTTTGGTGCAGTCCTGTCCTGGGCAGCTATTGCAGGAGCCGGCCAGGGGGGACCTCTGTCTCCAAGAAAGGTCTAAAGAACGCGCCAGGGCGCAGGGACGCCCTGGCCCCCGCCCAGCCTGCTCGCTATTTAGCGCCCCTGGGGCTGCTATCTGATACACCGAAGTAAACTTCCGCACCCCAGTTCAAATGTAATCAATGTTTTTGTTTAGCAGCCTTTGTAGATTGAGTCTTTGTTAGGCGAGCACCCGCGGAAATCCCGGCGTCAGAGTGCCCCCAAAAGGCGGCCCGGGAAACGAGCAGGGGCGCGCTGACCTTTAGCGAGACAGCTAAGGTTATGCACATAACATTTGCTTGTTTACTTTGCAAAATAAGCAACGAGTTGGAAACTCCGGGCTTCGGCGGCGCCTCCGCGCACTTGAAAAACAGCCGCTGGAGCCGAGGCCGCGGGTCGTCCCAGCCCCGCGCGCGGGGCCCTTGTCTGCTTTGCTCGGTGTCTACCGTGATGCAACTTTAATAACGTTAGCCAAGGCTGCTCAGAGAATCACAGCTATAGCTGGAGGCGAAGAAAAAAAAAAAAGAGGAAAAAAAACCCGCTAAAACGAGGCGCCTCTCCCCAGCCTCACCTAGGAGCCGGGTGGCACGGGGGCCGGGGCCACCGAATCGATGGCCGCAGTGGGCTGATGGCCACTGGTCGTTTTGATGAATATGACTGTAAAAAAAAAAGTCCAGATTGGTTCACAGTGGACCTCAAACCATGTCAGCTAAAACCAGAGACAAAAAAGTGACAGCTGTGGAGAGTGCGCGGCGGGCAGTCAACGGCGCCTGTGATTTATTGTTCCATCTGCCTCGCCTCGCCCTGTGAGGACAAGTTCCCCCTGATTTGGTTAAAATGAAAAGGACCTCAGAGAGCGCAACGTGGGTTTTGAAAATGTGCAGAAACTTTTTTTTTATTCCCTGATTTATGTCCCTTTCCCCCTCCAGAAAGTCGGGCTTTGCGCCCCCGCCGGGTGCTCGGCGGGAGGGAGGGTTCGCGCGCCCCCGCCCCCAGGCCGCCGGATTTCTTACGGGGTCCGGGGATCCAGCGCCCCCCAATCCCAGCGGGGTGCGCCGGGCCTGGGGTCGGGGCGCGCGGGGTGCGATCTGCTCCAGCAGGCTGGCCAGGGATGGGGCAGGGGCCACCGAGTGCCCTGATGGGTCCTGGTTGCGCCCTCCCCAAACCGTCATTCCCTGGAAGTTCAGCCTCCTGTCCTCGGATTCTAATAAAAGTTTTATGCGGGTCAGCACATTTTCAGCCAATTTCCCATGAAGAGGCCCGTTGGCTTCGGCGGCGGCTCACGGAACGTTGTGCGTTCCCCTGCTTTCGCTGGGTCTCTGGAGCCCTGACCCGTGGCCGGCACTTCCTGGCTGGAGGCTTTGGGCCTCACAGGTCCAACCTGGTGTCAAAAGCTGGCCTGTCTTCTGTCTCAGGATGTTGGTTTTACCTCTCAAGTGTTTCCTGAATTTGTGAAAATTCTTTTTCTAGCCGCTTGTCCATAGCGGCTTAATGCTCAAAAAAATATTTACTTTTTTTTTTTTTTTTGAGAGAGAGAGAGAAAGAAAAGGGGAGGATGTGGGTGGGGGAGGGGCTGAGAAAGTGGCAGAAAGAGGGAGAAAGAGGAGGCTTGGCAGCTACTGTGGAGAGGGGCCTGCCCCCAGGGGCCAGTTCTACTTTTGGAACATGTTCCTGTCAGGCAGGGGTCAGCATCTTTTACCTCTTTTTTCCATTATTCAAAATAAGTATTGATGTTATGTTTTAGCTATTTAAAAGCCAGCTGCCTTGCTCATTTCGGATACTTTTCCTGGTATGATTATATGTGGTAATAGCTGGTCTGTGTATCGTCTTTCACAAAATCTAGCCTTTCAGAGCCTCAGTCTTCAAATGATATCAATCAAAATTTATGCAATTCAAAATCCATATGTATAGAGTCCCAGTTCACCTCATTTCATGATAATAGTAGGCCACATGTTGTGTACATGTCTGAAACACTTTTCTCGTTCTTGACTGTGTTAACCCCGGGGGCGCCCCGCGTCCTCTGCAGTGAGCCCAAGTGCGCAGCACAGCACATCGATTAATACTCGGCAGCGGCGGAAATCTTGAATAATAAAATGCCGAACGAGGTAAACGCACGCTAATAAAACAAGGAGAGTGTCGATAATACTTGAAGATGTGTGTTAACATCAACAACCCAGGAAGACCTAAGAGGTGGAGGGAGCCATCCGATCCAGATGTGCCCAACTGTCTCCTGTTAACCATCTCGAAGTCCGTCTGGGCTCAAAATAGACGTAGTGACCAGGGCAAAATCAGCCGTGTGGCCCAGTAGGTTCTTCCCTGAGTTAGTGGCAGGTAGGGGGCCTCTACCCCTGCCCCGAGCAGGCCAGCTCCTGACGGGGGCCTGCTGTTTCTACACTTGTGCTTGGAGCAGAGGCTGGACAGAAGAAGGGGGGGGGGGAGTCGCCGTGAAATTAACCCATCACTATAAGGCCCTAATCCTACGTGGGAAAAATTAAAGTGGGATTTCTGAGAGTTCATTGGCATTAGCTTTGAGACCCAGTCAACATAATATTTAAGGTGTTGTTTTTTGGTCTGGGGTTGTTTTTTTTGTTTGTTTTGTTTTTTCCAAGAAACAGCTGATAAGTAGGTGCTTCAATAAGACGTTAATTCGCTGTGCCTGGGTGTTACACCCTGAGGGGCCAGGGAGGTCCCTGCCCGGACCGTTTCCAACTTTGCAGATGTACGGGCTCTTTCAATGACGCAACCCTTCAGATATCTGTTTTCATCAAAGGCAGAGTTGGTAACTGTTCCTAGTCGCACCGCAGCACTCGCCTCTGACAGGGTGCATTATTTACTTCAGTTTTAATATACATTACAAATAAGATCTGCTTTCATGGAAAAGCATTAAAACATTTGGCAGGGGGAGAGCTGAACATTTTCCTTAATTTGTTTTGGCAACTCTGAAAAATAGAGGTCATTACACACACTCCTCCATTCCAGAAACATAACAAGGAACAAACATTTTAAGGAAACCTAGATATAATGAGCAATACCACGATGTCTTCAGAATCAAGAAGGCGTTAGGCAGAGGCGAGGGTGACTGTCACGCAGTAGCGGTCAGGGCCCATGGAGTGGGTCTTACCAGGAACAGAAAATCAGGGGTGAGGACGCCCGAAAGCATTTCTTTTGGAAATCCTTAAAAACACACAACGTGACATCAGTTATCCAGCATCACACTAAATCGGTTTCATTTTTTGCCTTTGAACAAGCATTTAAGGAGCACGTCCGCGTGTATTCACATCTCTGTCGGGTGATATCAAACGCTGATAGGAAAATTAACACTGAAAAATTAAGCACACTTTTGTTTGGACTGACTGCCATCGGTCCCTAAAACCTCGAGGTGAAGGAAAAAAGCCGTGTGCAATGCAAACGCGTCCTCCTCCTCTGCCCTCCAAATGAGCCAAGCCGAAGCAGGAAAGCTGTTGACAAATTAATACTTTAAGAAAATAAACTATGGTCATGTTCAACACAGAGCAACTTTATCCTGATTAATTTGTGTTGGAGGCTCTCCAGCCCCCATTTACAAAGCCCGGCAGTTTGTACAAATGTAATTCCCTAATATTTACACGAGGAAAGCCTCGGCAGTTCAGCTTTGCCTCCAGTGTGAGTTTTGTGGTTTGTAAAGAGACAATAAAAATACAGAGAGGTAATTGTAAGCGTATTTGAAAAAGAAAGGAAGAAAGGATTTTTTCTGTCCTCCGTGCGCAGCCCTATAAAAATGGGCCGTGTGCAGACACTGAGAGGGGAAGCCAGCGTCCGCCAGCGGAGTTTTAAGTAATGTAACACCTAATACTAACCAACGCGGCCCTGCGAGGGAACACAGCCCGCAGCCCCTAGAACACCCACCGCTGCTCCGGGTGTGGGTCCTTTGCGCCCTGACATAATCCATCTTTGTCCATCTACATGGTCTTGTCACCTTATGCCTTTATTTATGTCGCAGGCAAGGCGCTCGTACAACTGTCTGATTTCATAAATAGGGAACAAGAAAGATGCAGTTGTAATGTGCTGCTTTGTTCTGAGAATATTAAAAAAAATATCCTTTAGTTTTAATGAGATTTCCCCCATCAGTTTACACAATTTTACAGATGCAAAATGAGCTTTTGGCTGTAAAATATTTTATCACATTGTCTTACACAGTAAAGATTAGATGTTTTCTCTCTCTCAACTGCACTGCAATTATTTTTTAGTGTTTGCAAATCATAATATCATTTAAAAACCATATTTTATACCTCATCTAAAATACTTTTATAGCAGTAGGATGAAAAAAATAGCATCCATTTAACTACTCTTTTTAAGTGGCTGTTATGTGCTTTAGTATAATTTCCCAAGAAAAGGCATAGCTGAAAAGCTCGGCTTTCCTTGAAAACATATCTCTCAAGCAACATCTTTGCAAAAATCCTCAGAATTTAATTCCCCCGACTGGAAAGCCCAGAGTGCCTGAATGTAAAAATAGTAGCCCTGTCATTTCACATTCATTAAGTGGGAAACTCAGAAATTAATAATGTAAAAATATGCTTTTTAATTAGTCTTACATTCTGCCCAATGTACTTAAATGGGATCAGCAGCTCCCTAATGATTTTTTTCTTAATAAAGTATTAGCCTGTGATGCGCCGAGGATGACAGGTATGATAAACTGGGAAGCACTTTCGGAGGCGTGTGAATGATACCAAAATAGTACTCGCCCATTTAAATGTAATTAACATCGGGGAGCAATCTTACAAGGAGAGAAGCCTGCAAGATTTTTATTTCAGGGGCTTTTTTTTTTTCATTTCTTATTTTATGAGTAGTTTGATGATTGCAGCAGTGACTTTATAATTTAATTACCTTTGCTGAAAGCTAAGCTTCCACTAATAGCAGGTCAACAGGATCATAAAGCAGTCTTCAAAAATATTAAAAAGAAAGTAAATCCCTTCAGATGGGCTCTTCAAGTATAATATGTGTGTGTGAGTGTGCATGTATGTATGTATATGCATGCATGCAAACTGTATGTTTTTGTGTCTATGTCTCTCTACACGGAGAGAGCGAGCGATGCAGACATATAGAGACCGGCATGCAGTGTGCCTGGGAGTGTCTATGCAGGAAGAAACTGTGGTTTCTTTTCCTCTGAAGAGAATCGACGGCGGGAATTCTTAAATACCTCAGCTTGGGAAAAGGAAAAAGAAGATTCCCCCAAAAGTGTATTTGTTCAACACATAAATATTAAAACTAATTGCAGAATAAGAGACTCAAGTCGATTGTCACTTGATTATCCTCTCACTTGCAGCCTCCGAAAGACAGCCGCCTCTTTAAACAGATCTACTATTTTAAGTCCCTGATAACACATGGGAGACAGGTTTCCTAACACGTCGGCAGGCTGACCGTCCCTGTTGTTGACACAGGGACTCCCCTCATATCTGGGAGTGTGAGTCCCAAACGACGGTCACCTGCAACTAGGTAAACAAGAGAAAGGTGACACAATACACAGAACCTGACGAAACCCAGAAAGTCTTGAGTTTACCGCTTCCCAGAGAGGGGTGGCCCCAGTCCACATTCCATTCCCATGTGGGAGGGCCCCCGGGAGCCCACGGGGGGCTGGGAGCTTGGGTGACGCTGTCTGGTGGACAGCCATGGGTGATCACAGACTGGGCGCGGCAGCGGAAGGCCCGCTGGACAGAGCGCCCGGGTTCGCACCCATGAGCTTCGGTCTGTCTGCCCACGGAGCCCCACGGCCTCGGGACTTCTTCCTCAATGAACCTCCATCCGTTATGAAAGACAAAACGGAGCTGTGACGTACTGCTTGCCCGACGCCCACAGCCTTTGTGGGGCCCTGAGAGCGCCTACATTCTCACTTGTTCCAGAAGCGAACTGGAGGAAGAAGACGCGAGGTCGGCAAGTGGGGCACATCTACGGAGCTTCACTCAGCGACCGTGGGTCCGGTCCGTGTCGGCCAACGGGGAGCGCGCAGCCCTCTTGCCTCGCACCCCCCACCCTTTCAACAGGCCGCTTCCGCACCCCAGCACCAGCTCCACACCCCCGGACCCCTTGATGGGGAGACAGAGCCACTGCGTCAAGGGGGCGGCCAGGCCCTGGGGGATGGAATGTGATTTCTGTCCTCACACGAGTTCACTGTCAGTCATTTCGCTGCTGTGTTTTTAGAAGGAACAAAGAGGAGGTGTGGATAAAGAGCACTCATTTTCACACTGTCTTAAAATTCAGGGCACAGAATTCCAACCGGGAGCTTCATGCGGGCAGGTGAGGTGACTTCCTGCTGGCCCGTGGGGCTCACGGCGCCGGCACCGCGCCTGCCCACGGTGCGCCGGGCAAAGGCTGCGGCAGCGAAAGAATGTCACATGAAGTCTTCTGAGGGTCGCCTCCAACCCGGCGAAGGCTTTGGTCCGGGCTGCTTGCTTGGTGCTTTTCCAGGAACAGTCAGCAATGAATTATTCAGGTTTTCAGCCAATGGCACACAGTCCCTAAAAAGTTACCACCAAAATGAAACTGCAGCGCTAGAGGAGGGTAAGTCCGGGGACGGAGGGCCAGCGCCACAGTTAGAATCAGCGATACTGAATCACGAACTCCAAAGTTGCCAAGAGACTAGATTTTAATCGTTCTCAGCACAAAAAGGGAAATGATAATTATGTGGCTTGACAAAGGCGTTAGGCAGTAATCATGCTGTAATATACATATAACTGCATGATACCAACACATTGTACACATCGAACTTACTCGATGTTACACGTTAATTACCTCTCAATTAAAAAAAGAAAGAAAGAAAGAAGACCGCAGAAAGCCCAGTGTTCGAGGCATCAGAAGACTCTGAAGCCAACCTTTCCAGCCCTGACGTGTTCGGACGTCATTGGTCCCTAAACCAGCCATCGGGAACCGAGTCTTCGCTTGCACTGGGTGGCGCGGTTTCAGGATGTTTCCGAGGATTGATGATAAATTTACCTGAAAACATGAATTATAGCGGATACCATCAATTTCTGTTCCTGATGTAAAACTGGATTTCTTTTTCTCTTTCTAGTTATTTTTGCCCTTGCCATTGATTCCTTCTATTTTGTTGGAAAAACACCAAAATGTTACTTAAGTTTTTGACTAGCGATTACTTTAATTACATTCACCGTTTCATAGAATATTGCCAGAGTAATTTCATGCACTTACTTATGTTCTTGAATCACAGAGAATAAATGGTTTTATTTATTTATTGAATAAAACCATTTACTCAAATGGTTTTAAGTAATCTGGGATTTGATAAAATTTCACTGAACTTCAAGGTTTTTTGGAGATTATTAAGAGTGCCATATTATTAAAATACACTCCCTAATTGCATTCCATACAAAAATAAAACCAATTACAACTGAGCGAAAACCACACAGGAATAAACCAGGATAATGTTTAAGAGCAGATCTTCAAGACCTGATAATGGCCAAACGGATCCCGTTTATCAGGCACATTTTAATGAGATCATGTGCAAACGAGAACTTGGAGGTTCAGAGAGTGTGACTCACCCAAGGCCTTGTCTCATCTACGAGATTTCGATGAGACGCAAAGCCAAAAGGTCACCAGAGGCCAATGGGAGAGACTCAGGGGCAAGTCTCAGAGGATGTCGGAGGTGGTCCAGGGGCTGGGGAGAGCCTTCACCTGGAAGAAAGCTGACAGCAGCCAGGGTGCCTGGGTCCTGAGATACAGAGACGTTTGAAAATCACGTGAAACGTTGGTAGTCGCCTCCACACCACCAAGTGCATTAGACCGTCTTACGCGCAGCTGCAGCGCGAGGGCTGGTGGGCGGCCACCCAGGGAACAGAAGTCAGGCCGTTCACCCCACGTATGCCCATCAGGTTAACTGCAGATTCCGTTAAGGTGGGATTACAAATCTAAGAAATAGTGACTTTTACTAAAACTGGTAGAGATCAAAATTACAAGATATAAAATTAACAATCTCGCGCCAGCGAGTCCCCTAGCTCGTCTTCTTGCTCTCCTCTTCCTTCTCTCTCTCGTTTCTTCCCCTCTTCTGCTCTCCTCCCTTCTGATGCCCCAAGCCAGCTGTGAGGCGCCTCTTGCTTGCCTTCCACCTGGCTTCATCTTCTTGAAAAATACAGCTTGGGCCACTCTCTCCACGGGGATCTAATGTCCTTCCTGAACGGAGGGACTCGCCCCGAGAGTTTCAGCCCACGGGAAGGGGGTCGCGGCCCTTCGCTCTGACTGGACAATCCAGGGCGCCAGATGACTATTTCCGGAGAACTTCAGTGTTGAGTTTGTGGTCAACCAGGGCCATAACGGGGCAGAGAGTCCCCACGTCACAGGGGCTTCTGCGTCGTCATCGTCTCCCCCTTGACAGGCCCAGTGGGCATGGGTCCCCTTCCCACAGACCCAGTTAGAGGGCAGCTCCTGGCAGACAGGACACGCCCACCACCAGCCCGGCCTCACCTCCAAGGCCCCTGCAGTTAGCGCCGTGTGACGGTCCCAAGTGCACCTCTTCCCAGGGACCCGCCGGGGAGGATGGCAGTTTGCTTAAGTGTGCAATGAATTCAGAGGCATTAGTGGGACTTCAAGACAAACACTGAACACCAACGGATGAAGCTCTGGCACAGGCCACTAAAATCCAAAGACCTGCTTCTCAGGGACACAAGAGTCCCGACCCTGGGACCGGGAAGCAGGGGACATCCTCCTGGAGATGTGCTTCCTTTCCAGAAGGACCTGAGACAGCCCCCTTCACAGGTTTTCCTAACGGCCAATCCATGCACCAGCATTTGTGCCAGAGCCAGAGGGACCGCACATTCACTGTCTGGATGAAAGGACACGTGGTGGGGTTGGCCGCACGGGACGGAAGGAGACCTGGCACAGCCAACAGACACGAGCAGAATACAAACCCCTGCACATGGTCCTGGTCCATGACCTCCAAGTATCCAATTACCCTCAAGTTTTTCTGCGTTCCGAAGAAAAGTTTTTCTGAATTGCCCTGCAGAGACTCAGGGCAAAGACGCAACCTGGCCACCTGGGGTCTCTGTCCAGAGTCTCTCTTGGCTCCAGGCAAAGGGAGTGCCCAGCACTGCCCACAACCTCACCTGAGCTCTCCCATCCCATTGCACCCTCGGCCGGATGAGGGAAGAAGCTCAGCGGCATCTGAAGTCCGAAAACAAATCTGAATTTCAAAGGGAATGTCGATCTGCGTAATCAAGATGACACTGAATGGAAGAAAGAAAACAAATTCGGTATCAGGTGTCAGAACTGTCCAAACGGGGCAGGTGTGGGCAGGAGTTATAACAATTTGCTCTTTCGAGGTGTATCGAGGAAGCCTTAATAAACATAGATTTTTGTTTGTGTGTGAGGGTTAATAAAAAGATTCTCTAGTGATCAATGGCCAGGTGTCCTGAAATAAACCCAGCTGCGTTTCAGTGGTGACCATCCCTCCTCCTGGAACCCCCTCTCCTGTGTCCAAAGCGCACCCCCAACTCCAGCCTTAGGGTGGGCTGAGGGGATCCCCCTCCCGATGCCAGGCTCAGGGGCTCGCCCAGGGCTCCCCAAGTGCTGATGTCAGCCGCACTCGCAGTAATGGTGCAGCCCGCAGTGGGGACAGCCCACCGAGCGTGGGTGTGGGCGCACGATTGTAGGAGAGATCCACTGTCTTCCCTCTCGGGAACTGGAACGGGGCTGCACGCTGATGTTACAAAGCAGGACGGCAGCCCCACAGTACGAACACACAATTACCTGGTTCTGCGACACGCAGGGGAAGTCACCTGCTTGGTGAAGAGCAGCACGGTGGTGAGGGCAGAATGAGACGGGCTGAGCACCGGAGGCCGCGAGGAGGCAGGCTGTGAGGCGTGTCCATCTAAAGCAAAGGCCGTGCACACACTGCCAGAGGAAGAGGCGCTGGGCCGGCCAGGCTGCAGTCCTGACTCAGCTCTCGGCCAAACTGGGGCACTGGATTCCTGGGTCGGAGGTATAACGGGCCTGACAGGTCACCCTGCTTGGGGAAGAACTCAGCATGACCACAGCAGGTGGTGAGGATGGGACCCTCGGACGGGGGACTGCAGGCCTCCTGGAGCTCACCTGTGGTGGCTCACCTGTGGGGGCTCCCACCCTGCAAGAGCAGGGTCCAAATACTGTTCTGAGGACCCGGTTCCATCTCGTGAGGGCCACTGAGGCACCGGCTTGGCAAAGGCCCCTCTGCATGGGGGAGGCAAACATTGCTCTCTTTCAAAACAGCCTCTCAAGTTAACCTGGAGGCAGGGCACCCTGGTGGCTCCAGAACTCATGCTGCCGTCACAGCCACCGAATGAAAGAACTGTCTGCCCCAGGACCCGGAGCCAGAAACCGAGAAGGGCTCCATATCTCATCGAGCGCTCCCAATTCTTGGGCGGGTTCGGAGGACTTCTAAGTTCCTCCTTCTTAAAAGCAGTTTTCCCATCACGCCGGCGGACAGTGAAGGCGTCAGGAGACACACCACTGCCTTCTCCGCGCACGGAGCCTTTACAGAATGAGTCTCGCGGCTGCCGGAGGTTAGAGGGGAAAATGGCAGGCCTTTCATACTCCCTGGCACTTCCGCTGCTGAACAGCAGATGGGGCTGCAACAACCACCGGCTTAAAGACACGGAGGACGCAAAACCTTCTCACCTAAAAACCAAGTCACTCGGAACCATTTCCAAGCATAAGTGAGGCTTCTTTGCAGCTTTCAATGGCGCGCATTGTCCGGAGTTGAAATTAACTGACGTTTTTAACATGAGAGATTTTCACATAATTCCTCTTCCTGTGTTCCTCTAAGCCTGTTACAATGTGATTTACTAGAAGACAAAATAATTATCTATAATTAATTTAATCACAACAACACCGACGCCCGCCAATTTCTCAGAACAGGGGTAAAGCCCACAGTGTCCTAGTCCTATGTCCACGCACGCCGTGCCCACCCATTCGCATTCACGCACACAAATTCCTCAAACAGTCATTTTTCAGGGAGATTTAACAGCCTGCACCATCCCGGACGGCAGAAACCCATGCATCCAGCTGTAAGCCATGCATGAGCTTCTGCGAAAACCTGCAAATACGCAGGATGCGGTGGAATTGGTCGAGCGAGGGTCTTGTTGAAAGAGGGCACAAACCGAACCAAGAAATCAATGTCTCCCACTTGACTCAGTAAGTCAGGAGCACGGGCCCTTGGCCTCCCTGGCGGAGACAGGCGAGAGCCAGTCCCGAGCCGCGGCAAGCCGGTCCGTGGCTGCCAGGGCCCGCCTGGGTCCCGACGTCTTCTGAGCCGCCAGCCGAGTCCACCTGGGGAGAGAGAGAAGCGAGGAACAGATGGACAGATGCTACCTCTGGACAGACTCGGTTCACCGGCGAGCCAGGGAGGTGAAAGCCCTCGGGTGTACCTGTGCATTAGAGTTCACGCCGGCCCCAGAGCAGCCCGGGCAAGAGGGAGACAGGCTGCCAGCAAAGGCTGCGATTCTGTGCTTATGATATAGATTGGAGCAATTAACAAGTATAAATTGTTTCAGAATAAGCTCAAACCTGCATTTTATGTGTACGAGCGTCCAGCTGCAGTGGGATTATGATGTCAGCGGAGGGAGAACGTCCGCAGCTGCAGCGGCCGCGGGGATAGTGGGCAGCTGTTAAAATAGAGAACTCGTGGTGATTAATTCTGATTATGTGTTTGAAGATTCCACAAAGAGTTCAAGACCCACCCCTCCCCACAGGGGACGAATGGAAGGAGGGGGATTCCTGCAGAAAGAGACGCAGAGGACAGCCCTCGGATCCACTGCCAGGCCGGGGCTGTCACACCCAGCAGCCCAGTCATTTGGTTGTTTTTGGGTTTGAATCCGATTCAGTGTTTCCCCTGCCCAGGCGCTGCAGGTGTCTGCTAGGTTCGCCTCCTACTGTGGCCGAAGCCGGGCGTTCGTCACATCCCATTTGGGAAACACTGCCATTGGTCCTGTGGACGTGAACCGCACTCCCAGGCAGCGGGGAAGCCTGGAGCGCTGCACCATTTCCTGGTGCGTGGAAACCAAGATCTCTAACGGGCCCTTAGAAAACTCTTTAAAAATGTTTTAACTTTTATTTCCAACCACGGGTCTCTCTGTGGTCAGGTGACTGGGTGGTAAGACATTTACTCATTTCTGAGGTTTTATGGGGCTTGGATTTCTATAAAAGGTGGTCTGTTTCTCTGTAGCTTTGAATACAAAGTTGGATATTATGTTCTCAAGGGGGGAAATTTTAAAAAATTAAAACCAGGATGCCACAATGTAAGAAAATTATATAAATATCGTTAAGATAATGTTTAAAGTAACAGGATAATTTTAAAATTAAAACAATCAAAATATGAGGACAAAATCTTACAAACTTTTATGCAAAAATCTCACTGGTCAAGCATTCCTTCTTAAAGCTGTGCGCTGAAGTTCAGAAGTAAGTAGCCCACAAGTCAACACTGGGCCCGCCTCCTCCGTCAGCAGGTAACTAGCTAGAATGCAGCAGAAAAGTCAGCTTACTTTATAAAACTCCTTTCTCGACTGTAACACGGGGGGTCTCTCCAGCTTTACCTTGCTTTCACCTTAAGAGAGAAGAATGATCCGCGCTAACGCGATCCTGGGCTCAGCAACCGCCCGCTGAAGCCGGACGGCTCTTCGCCTCTGCGTATAGCAGGACTTGGTTTTCGCGAAAGCGTTCCCGTTTCCCGCACGTGGCGGAAGTCGGCGCTTTTTAATGTGCAGGTCGATCCCCTGAATTCGCAGGAGACAGGAGCAGGGCTCCGGCGTGACTCAGGCTGCAGGAGACAGGCGGCAGGGCTGGGCGCGTCCTGGCTCCCGCACCCGGAGCGCACGCCCTGCGCGGGGGCCTGGCCCGTAGGGCGCAGCGTCGCCCGCTCGCCGGCCCGGGGCGTCTGGGTTCGCGCCTGCGCGCCCTGGCCGGGCACCGCCGCCTTCCCCCGCGCAGGTCGGGCGGCCGCGGACAGGCAGCCGTGGAAATGAGGCGGCACGAGGACGCATCTCTGCAGCTCGGCCGTCTGGCACAGACGCGAGTCCGTGGCTTCCGGGAGCGAAACAAAGAGCCCTTGTCCCCGGCTTCTATCTCGGCGAGGATCAGATTGCTCCGCTCCGTCCTCCCTACCCCTTTTCTGTGTTTAAAAAAAAAGTAGGCAGAGAAGAATTATAGAGTTGAAGCCAGAAACGAAGTTGGAAGCCCCCACCCCCAGCCGCCGAATAGTACGCTCTGCAGGGAGGGATCGATCAGACGCGGGGTTTCATTTCGGGAGGTTGGCCCCTCATCCATCGAGGCCCCAGAGAGCCCACAGGCTTTCGGGGCTCGGGCCAGTCCTGCCCAGGAGCCCTGTGGAAAGGTCTAGAGCACGCCTAATTGTCTTACGGCATCACCGTACCTGAATAACTCGGTCATTACCATGGCTGACGACTGTGTGCTTTAGGGTTTGTTTTTATTTTTAAAGTGAGACAAGCGATGGAGCGGGGACCCTTTCCCATTCCCCCTCCTGTTCACCCTCCGTCATCAGGGTTTGAGGACGATCGGACGATCACCAGAACCAGGTCTGAGCTGCGTTCACCCCAGACAAGGACATACGTGGTACGCCTTTAGCTCCAAGGTTACAACTTGGAGAATTTATCAGAGGGGACGACAATGATCTGAGACCCAGTTAGTATACAGCTGAACCTGTGGGGGGCCTTGGTCTTTGGGGTGGTGCTGACCTTGGTGAGTGGACACCCAGGCAGGCTTCCTCTTTAAGGACAACTTCCCACTGGGCTTGGAGACAGCTGGGTCCTGGAGCCCTCGCCGTGGTCAGAGGGCTCACAGTTCACATGTGCTAGGGAGCTGCACCCCCACTCCTGCCCGGGTGCACTGCAAGCTGGAGCATGTGCGGTTTCCAGCCAGCCAGTGTCAGGGCCTGGGGAGGGGCGGTCACAGCTGCTGTGCTCCGCAAACGCTAACAGCCGAAGGTAGGGGGTCCTGGAGGGGAGCCAGGAGCTGCCTGAGAGGTCAGAGGAAGGGGGAGGCGCTGGGGCTGGAGGGGGGAGTAGGAAGGAGGCTGTAATGGGATGGCAGGATGCCCGGGATTCATGGGGCATAAAGCCGGGGAGGCGGGCGGGGCAGTGAAGGATTGTGGGGAGGCAGGAGCCAGCCTGGAGGAATAGAGAGGAAACTGGAAAGTGTCACGAATAGTGGCCCAGAAAGGCAGGTCAAACAGAATAGATTCGGCATCGAGATACACTTTCCAATCTGCTTTTAAAGTGTGGACAAAAATGTAGCAACACATCTTAAATAATACATTGCAAGATGCTGATTGGATCCCGAGGAAAATGCATCTTTCTCTGCACAAAGGCAAGTGTTTCCATCGTTTTCACAGTCAGTCTGTGAAAATCTACCCATGGCTACACTGACCACCGTGAAGACACTTACCAAGATCAGATGTACATTTTAACAAAAACGGTTCAGATGTCTGACTTGCAGAGAATACACATATTTCCAAAACCAATTATTTCGGATATTTCTACTGTTTCATTGCGATTTCCAGCCCTCTGCTTCAGTGAAAATAAATTTTTCTCCTCACAGACATACATAATACTGCCTGGAATTCGCTCTGCTTCTTGGGCAAAAGAGAAGCTAAAATACAAGATCCAAGGAACCAAGGACTGCCATGGGGGCAGGGGAGGGGGTGCGGAACGCCAGGGGCATCCAGTGACCAGAGAACAAATGAGGAAGGAGCGCACAGTGCCAGGGCAGAGGGGCAGGTGGGAGGGTGCAGGGGGCAGAGCCATGAGCATGGCCCAGGTGAAGAGGGACAGGAGGTGAGCGGAAAGGTCGGGAGACACTCTTGCCAAGGCTCAATGACAAGCCCAATGGGTCCCCAGTCTTAGCTCAGGGAACTGGCATGGGACCCCTGCAAAGGCCACCGCCCTGTTCTTGTCATCCCTGCTCGCGTTCACACTTCCCACCTTCTGCGAACTCCAGGCCTCCCTGGTTCTCATATTTACCTCGTTTTGCCTCTCCCACCCCACCGGCAACAGCGCCCAGAGGGCAGGACCGCAGTCCGTCCTCCTCGTTGACGGCTCCCTGGCACCGAGGACAGTGCTTCATCGGCGAGGGACGCGCCATCAAGGCGGCCATGAAATGCCCATGGCGTAAACGAAAGAAGTAACAGAACCTGGGGCCCTCTGAACCAGCACTGCCTTCGTTCCACACACACAAAAAAACAAAAAACAGAACACGTGGACTTGAGAGAGTTCAGAAATGGTTTCATTCACCCAGAAACATCAAGTGACGACTGAAGGTAACTGAGGAAATTTGAGCTGGTCACATACATTGCATGTCACCAGCACGCACCTTTGGGGACCGAGGGAGTCAGCAAACAAATTCCACCGAGCACGGCAGCTATTTTTAGCAAGGTGGCGGGAAATGAGAGGCTAGCGGAGGAAAGGCAAGGCTGACGTGAGGGGGGATTTCTAACTCGAGAGGAGAGCGATCCTGATTTTTACCATCCGGGAGCTAACCTAAATCCCTAGGAAAATGAGGACCCCTCTGGCCACTGCAAAAGTGAGGGAACACGGCGATCCACACTCGCTCACGGCCCCGTAGAAAGCACTGCGAAGGGAGGGGCTCGCTCCAGTTCCGGGGTCCCGGCTGCCGGCAGGCACTTGCCTTGGAAAGACTTATACTAAATCTATTTACATTGTTTATGAACTCGCCTGATTGCAGTTAAACAATTGATGGAGGTTAATCCCCATTGGTTTGTATAAAAAATGGTTGTTCAGAGCCTGAAAGCACATCCAAGTGATGACAAATTGGATTTACTGATTTGGAGGGATAGCCTATAGGGATGGGAACAGATGAAAAATACCGGCGGTTGGGACGTTGAAGCAGGTAAATGATTGAAAGCGGCTTTGGAAGCAGTTTGTTAAAAGAGGGTTGCCGTGAGACTTCCCGGCTCACAGCCGGGGGGACGGGGGCATCGCCCCCCTCTGGCACTGAGTCTGGTAGGCAGGCAATCCCCTCCCCCTTCCTACCAAGCCCCCCAGCTTTCCCATCTATGCACCTGTCTTTTCTTGCCCTAGGCATTGGGGTTGTGTGCTACTAACTCACTAACGACTGGGTCTTTGGTTCTACCATTGTATGCCCCTAGGACCTCTGTGCCCAAGCACCCACAAATGGCTGCTGTCCTCAGCGACAGGAAAGTGAGCACTTAGAGAGAGGACAGCTCTTAGCATTCCTTAGTTGGCCCCCAAACCTCAATTTACAGATGAGAATAAAGCCAGAGCGGGAGGGTACGCGTGCACTTACCACATGCACGGACTCACGGCCAATGGGGACGAAACCCCGTCCCGGTTTCTCTGACCCCCGGCCGCCCCCTCCCTCCTCTGACGGGGACGGGCCATCCTGACCCAGCCCAGGCCTCTCACCAGGACACAGAACAAGTCCTCATCCATCACTTATTTTTAGCCCACCTTGGAAAGTTTCCAGTTGCCAAAGGCATAGAGGTGACCTGTTATTTTTTTCTGCTTTTATACAACATTCTGAGGAAAGAAAAGAAAAAAGCAGAAAAATGAAACATTCCACGTACCCACAGGTGATCGCTAAAAACAAGCGTTTCGTACATGTCAATGATCTAGTTGTTGATATATACCTCGATATACCTACATACGTGCATGTATATGCATCCACGTATCTACACACGTGCCTATACCCACACCAACACAACACACAGACACACACGCACAGCGCAGTGAAGACAGTGGGGCCTCGGCGGCCCTTGCCCGTCCAGCCTGGGCAAGCCCACCACCTGCTCGAACACCTTCAAATACCTTATAAAACCAAGCACTGGACAAGTTCCGTGGGGCTGAGCAGAGAAGATCATTAAATAATAGAGCTAATGGAACGGTGGACCCGAGATCACGCATTGAGTTTTCGTAGGCCCTTCCGCTTAGTTGTTCAAAGGCCCCCCCGCCCCCGGACTTTATTGCTCCCTTCCTATTGGAGGAAGCAGGGCCAGGGTCTCGCCCCGGCCACTGGTCCGCATGCAGACCAAGGGGCAAGAATGGAACAGCCATGCTCAGAGGGCTGGGGTCTGGGAGGACCCTCGGGAGGACACTCGGGAGGCATAGGAATGGTCTTCCTGTCTCCAGGCAGCTTTGAGTGGAATTCACCGGCAGCAGCGCCCGGGCCATGGCGGGACTGTCAGTGAGAGCCGTCTCCAGCGGTGACCTCCGGGCTGCTTCAAGCCAGTCTTTTTTTATAAACTCCTGGTCCCTAAATAGCAAAGTCAAACATAAAATTCAGGTAAGAGACCAAAGTTGCAAGCAACTATACAGGGTCAGTCCAGAAGGTACCAGCCATGTAATATGAAAAATAGAGACATTTATTGAAGAAGATACAAGATACAAAAAACATTGTACATAGGACAACGATGTCTTAGTCCTCTGCAACGTAGGCACCTTGGGCCTCTCACAGTTCTCCCAGTCGCCATCAGCTGCCCCGTCGTATTTTCCTGAATTTCATAGTTGGTCTGAAATCTCTTTCTTTTCAAAGATGATTTGAGTTTTGGGAAAAGTCAGAAGTTGCAGGGCACCAAACCTGGGCTGTAGGGGGACTGAGTCACCCGGGTGATTTGATGTTTCACCAAAACTCTCTACATGAGATGTGATGCATGAGCGGGTGCATTGTCATGATGAAGCCGCCAGTCACCAGATGCCCACAGCTGTGGTCTTCTGAATCATCTGAATAGTTTCTGTGGAGGAATGTTCAAGCTTAATGAAAAATGTGATGCAGATTCGTTGTTTTTCTCGCTCAGTCATTTTGAATGCGACACAGTGCACAAGCTCACTCAGCAGCATCTACCACCCCCACTGACCAGTACAGTGAAGTCATCTTTGTTCATGTGTGTGCATTCCAGTCCACTCTCCTTGGCTGCCAGGTTACATGGATGTTGAGCAAACTGTTCTTGTTATATTAACAGTGGCTGGACTTTTCCCCGACAGACCTCATATTTTTGACTTCAGTTAAAAAGAAGAATGGAATGGCTGGGCTGAGGATTTGAGACAAATTCTACTTGGGTTGTGAAACTGGCAGGAACCCATCTCCAGGTGGTGTTGGTCATCTCACCCTGGGTCTGCAGGTGACCTACTGTGGGGCAGGGGGAGGGGCGTCCTCCAGGCAGACAGGGACAGACAAGGCCTATCTGAGAGCTTGGATCAGGGAGAAAACACAGGTGGACAACTGGGCCCAACATGCTCTATTTAGTAGAAATAAACACTATATTCTGCAGCAGGAAAACTAGTTAAAATAGTCATTTTAAAAGTATTGGAAGTGAAAGTCATTTCTACTCTGCAGAAATCAAAAGGAACCAGTGCTGGAGAACTGGCTGGAATTTCTTTCTTTGGACAATTAGGAATTCTTTCCAAAAACAGGTCGTTATTTTCAGTGCACAGTAGAGAAGAGGCAGGCATGGGGCCCGTTCCACAGCCCTCCCAGGACGGCAGGAAGGGACCTCGGCCGACCGGGCAGCAGGCCCCCTCCCACTGCCAGGGATGGGAGAGGAGAGGGGCCCGGGGGTACTCCGGGGAAAAGAACGCCCGAGAGAAGCTCTTCAGCTTCGGGTGCGGGAGAGGGTTTGGAGGGTGGAAACCCACGTGTATAAAATTGTGTGGGGCGATCTTGCCGACAGGGGTCAGAGTGGAGCAGTGAGGCTGAAGGTCGGACGCAAGTGGCGCAGAGCACACCAGGGCTGGGCTTTTCAACTTGGGCGCAGGGCGCCACCACAGAGACCCAGGCAGAGGAATCACTTGGGCAGGCTGGGCGACCCTCAAAGACAGAATGAAGGCAGGACGGCCCACGCCTGCGCAGGCATGCCTCGCTCGATCACGCTTCACTTGACGGCATTTTCTAGAAACTCTAGCAATATCTCCATCATCAAAAGGAATACTACTGCTTGCTGAAAGCTCAGATATGGTTAGCATTTTTAAGCAATGACATATTTTTTAAATTAAGGTGCACACGTTGGTTTTTTTGGACCTGGTGCTATTGCACATTTATCAGACCACATATAGTGTGAACAAAATTTTTATATGAACTCGAAAACCAGAGCATTCGAGAGACTCGCTTTATTGTGACATTCGCTTTACTGCTGTGGTCTGGAACTGAATCGGCACTGTCTCCAAGGGATGGCTGTCTCAGGGCCCTGAGAGAAAGAACTGCCCCGCAGATGAGGATAAAACAGCCAAGGAGACCCGAGAAGGAAGCTCTCCCTCCACCAGCCCTCAACGAGAGGCCTCTGTGGCAGGACTCCGGCCGAGCACCAACGCGCCCCTGGGGCTCTCATGAGTTCCCTGACTTTGGAAAGGTTTCCCTTCTCTGTGCTTCGGGGGTTTTCTCTTCAAACTAAAAGGATAAAATGTTCCAGAAGGTTCTTCTCAACCCCCATGGGCTAGGATGCAAGTAATTTCTCTGCAGGAATCAGGGCAACTTGCACACGGAAGGGAAGTGGAGGCAGCAGCCTCTGTGTGGGGTTGTAATCAGGTGGGTTGCACAGCAGCCGGCCCCCCGAGGGGCGGAGTCCAATGGGGGCGTGGCCAATCCCCGCAGCGCCCCCAGCATGGGGCAGGAGGGCATGTGCTACCATTGTAAAGATGTCTCTGGGAAAGTAACACTGGTGACACAGACAGCTTGCAGAGAAAATGGCTCTGCAGAGAAGGCTGGCATCCACAGTAGGTCAACTAGACGATGAGTCACTGGCCACGCTGCTCAGGGACGGCTCAGTGACTAGAACGCCTGGCCTTCGGTGATGTGGACACCGGGCACTGCACATCTGGATGGTCTTTGACTTTCACTTTAAAGCATCACTGTAAGGGGATTATCACTCACATTTGCTGAGGTGTGGCTTCGAGTTCCTTAGACGGGAAGAGGAGACCCCTCCCCCCCCCGAACCCACTCTCTTTGGCTGGGCGGATGGAGGCTGAGTGGGGGCGGGGTGGTCCCGGGGGCGGGGGGGCTGACTTGGGGGCTGGGGGATGAGGGGGCGAGAGGTAGGAACCGTGTGCTCCCATCGTTGGCTCTTTGTTCAGCTGATGCACAAAAACCGAAGGCCACAGGGTACAGGGGAGAGATGCTGCGTTCTAGTCAGAGGACTTCGGGAAACAGCAGTTTCCCTGCGGTCGGGAAATGCAGACGCGAGGACCTGCAGACGGTGTGCTGTCCGCTGCTTTGGTCATTTTCACGTGCATCCAAGGACCTTGTTGGCGCCGCGAAAGCGGAACTCCAGTCTCGCAGTGGGGTGTCCACGCTCCTCCTCCCTCTCTCTCCTGTGATGGGGGGAAGCCCCCACGATCCTACACTTGGCTTCATTTTGTAATGTGTTTCTTAGTCACATGACAAATTATCATTCAACACTGAAGTGAAGCCTCGCTGAAAGCAATTGTGTGGAAAAATTCCTTGAAAATAAAGCTTGAAATTCGATGACATGGATTCTACTATTTCTTTCATTTTTACAGAAAGGTCAGTATTTTGGATGATGCCCACACAGGATCTAAATGCCAGACGAAAGCCCCTCTTGCAGCTGAACATCTTTGGAGGAGCTATGGACGCTCCTCCGGGCTGATCCTCCCTGAATCAAACCTGAAGTTTCGCCTTTCTGGGGGCCGCGCAGCCGGACACATCAGGGTCCTTTGACGGGAGTCGGCAGCTCCAAGGCAGGATCAACTGAGGCCTCAGTGCTGGCCGCCAACGACACAGGATGACAGAGGACAACACAGGAGGCAGACTGCGGGGGCGGGGGGGGGGGGGTTGTGAGGGAAAGGGACTCAGGAGACAGACCCTGAAAGGTCTGCTCGGAGTCAAGCGTGCTCGCCCTCCCCACCCTCTGGTTTGCATCATTTTCAAAATCAAAAGCAGCCAGGAGCTTAGGTGGCGCGCAGGGCGGCGCACTCTGCTGCCTCGTCGACACTCCCCAGATGGCTCCAGCTCCGGGTCTCTCTCCGGTGACTTTTTTACCAGAAGGAGATCGTCTTGTCTGGGCCGCCCCTGCCTGCATTTTGTTATCGTTCATACTCTCCTTGCAAAGGAAGTGTGAGGCAGCTAAAAGCATTCCTTTGGAGATGCTATCTAATCAGCGGGGGATTTACAGAGACCCTGGAGCCACGAGGGCTGTGCGCGCGCGCGCGCGCGCGCGCGCGCGTGGGCATGTGCCCGGCACGCACGTGCGCCCAGGCGGGCACTCCTTCCGAGGGTGGGGGTCTTGTCCCCCTGCCCTCATTAGTGTGGGGCTGTCTGGCAGCAGAGAAAGGTCTTGCTTTGGTTGCGTGGCTTTTTATGGGCCTCAGCCCTGAATGTGTGACAGTGTTGCACTTTTAATTACGATGATGTGAAATGGACTTGATGGGTGACACTCTCCCGACTCACAGAGCATTTTGATAACATTTATTCAAAAGAGCCAAAGTTGATTTTATAATCAGTAATAAAAGGGAACGCAAGAATGCAGACGTTGGCACGACGACCCCACCCTGTGAGCTTCACATGCAGACAGCATACCCCAGTTCAGTCAGTAACGGGAGACACAAAACTGAGGTCCTGGACATCATCCGATCGTCTCAGTTAATAACAGCAGATGCTCAGAGCGGTGGCATTTTGAAAAGAGCGCTGTCTGCTGCTGCTTATGAAATGGCAGGACATTTGGCACCACACCATTTGAGGACCGGAGAGTCACATAAACGGCCGACGAGAGGTAGGAAAACGTAGCTCCTGTCCGCACAGCACGAGCCATTTGGTTGCAGTGATGCAAAACAGCAGAGCTGCCTTTCAAAAGAAAAGTCCGCCGAACTCGCCAGACAACCCTGTGTTCCACAGTGGAGGGGGTGCCCCCACACACCCAGCGCCGGGGTGCGCGCCGGTGAAAAACAGACTTAATAAAGCCGTTTTAATAAAGGAGCCCTATTTTCCCATTTCGTGTTGTGTCGTGACTTGAACATTATTAGAAGTGAGCAGATAGGCATCCCCAAGCAGGGCAAGGGTGGACCGGCCCCAGAGGAAATGCCAGGCACGGCCCGCACACGGGGCAGCGGGCAGGAGCAGCGGGGCACCCTTACAAGGCACAGTCATGTTTGCATCAAAAGCCGCCGGGTGATTTTACTGTCCCCACAGCCCGAGGAGTGGCTCATGTCCCACCCAGGCCCTGAGGCCGGGACAAACATGGCCAAGTGGCTCACCCCTGGTGTTGACTTCCTTCTTGAAGACTTGGGGTCTTTCTGCAAAGTCAATGCTGAGAGGAGAGGTGCCTGAGCCTCCCTCCGAAGCTGTACCACCCCCCTTGCCTGTGAGACAGACGGACTACATGTGAGCTGGATGGAAATGTCCAGACCCCACAAATCCGATAGGGGCCAACTGGCCCCTTCCGACGACAGCCCCAGCTTCTGGGTGTGGCCTCTCGGCCGGCTTCGTTGACGTGGAGCATACTGCCAGAGGCAGGGTGGATTCTGTCCGTTCCGCAAGGGAAAATGGGGTGGCGAGGCGACTGCTGAACTCCGGCGGCTCGTGTGTTGGGGGCACCAGGTGAGAACAAGACTCTGAGGCCCTTCCAAACGCTCTGCACCTTCCGGGCCAGCCCACGGCCGCTCTGCTGACTCGTTCATCTTCTGCCTCTTGGAGGGGGCAGCGGTGTGTGCAGAACCAGTCAGCTGCAAGCCTTTGAGGCTTTCGGGGGCTCTGGGGGCCCTCACTGGGCACCCAAAATGCTTCGAGCAGAATGGAAAGAAACCAGAATCAAAATGCTTTTTAGCTCTGGAGAAAGGAAGTGAGTGGCCCTGCTGCACATCACAGGAAAAGCCTGCTTGGGGACCAGAGGGGCTTGGGGCCGATCTCACCTGTGGGAGGGCCTTGGCCCGACTTGGCCTGAAGAGTGTGGGATGTGGCTGCCTCGGTTTCCAGCGAGACTCAAAGGCATCATGGCCTCTGTGACCGACGCACGAGCCAGACCCAGCAGGAACCCATCAGCTGGCCCTGAGGTCCTGGCAACGTGTGCCGGGCGCTCATCATTCTGCAGTTTCGGCCCCTGAACGATGGAAAAGTACAAATACTGTCAGATGCCTTGCTGCTGTTCGGTCGTCAGGGCCCGGTTAGGGAGGAAACATGCAAATATTGAGCAAGGGTCTTCTCACTCTTAACCTCCCTCCTTGCATGGGGCCCAAGGTTCACCCAGGATCCTGGGCTGAAGCCCGATCCGTGAAAGAACGTCTGTGCCCTGGCCTTGCAGGGGACACACTCTCCAGCCAACACAAATGCACAGCTTGAAGTCCGTCCAGACATGACGGTACCTGCACGGCCAGGCGAGTCCAACACACAGGACACGTTTCTCCTCTTCCTATGCCATTGATCTCTGTCACTCAACACCAGGTCGTGCTTGGTGTCTGCTTCAGAGACTCCGGGGAAAGAAAGCATGCGGCCAAAAAACTTGGGGCGATCGCCACATGTTTTTTTCCAAGTGTCATTGAACATAAACCTTCCTGGCGAAGAGCTGATTGGCTGCGTTTTATTTCAGCCCAGAGTGATTTTTTAAATGACTAATTTATAAAATCTTTGAAAGTAAGAGTTTCTAATGGAAGTGCTTACACAACCATAACTCTGGCGTTGCAAATGGCACCATTGTCGTTAAGGGTGTGTTGTTGTTTGTTTTATGCTAATCTGCCTTCAGTGTGACAGCCTGTCACCTGCACGGGGGGTGCCGTTCAGCACTATATTAGCCCATATGGCACCAGCTAAATTGTATTGAAGCTATGGGCTAATTACGGATGAGTTAATAAAGCCAGGCAGTGTGGGCCCGGCCAGGCCCCCCGCCCTTGGAGGACCCCCCTCCACTCCCCAAAGCGAACGAGCCCCACTTGCGCTTTCCGGTTCTTCCGCTCGGCCCCTGAGAACACGCCCCGTAGCTCTGTTCTCGGTGTGGTCTTCGTCTTCCCCTTACTCCTGTGATTTTGAGGTCAGACTTGAAAACACTGGACACCCTTTGCCCTCTTCCTAACAACTGATTTTGTTTTGAACAGTTTAGATCTCAGCACAAAAAAAGATACATGCGACTTGGGGGCAGATGCATGAGTGACCTAAGTTACTTGGGTTTTGATAAAGAAAAATGTGTTTTACACATTAAGGCTCGAGGTAAATCCTCTAAGCATAGACGCTTTGGAACCATTAATTATAGTTTAGAAGTGGCAAGCCCAAACTAATTGTGGTAACACGTCCGTCAGGTTTTTAATCAGAAGAAGCAAACATTTAATTTAGATGGAATTAATTATCTCGTGTGAAAACACTTCCGTTAAAACCTACTTAGGTTTCTGGCAAGTTCCTACTTAGCTCTCCACCCAAGAACTGGCAGGCTGTCCCTTCTTGTGTGGGGTGGCCACACGTCACCTGCCACTTCTCCCAGCTCCACCTCTGCCACCGGCACAGGGAGCAGACTCCCCCGCAGCCGGGAGGGTGCGCTCCGCAGGCCTGTCCTCCGAGACGCCCACCCACGCTGCTCTGTTAACCAACCGGCACCCGGAACACGGGACCCATTTGCTTCCTCTCTCCCGATTCGAGCCCAGGCTGCTTGTGCTATGCCAGCCTGGGGAGTCAGATTTCTTGGGTGACACCCTCAGCTTCTCCCTATGTGGTCTTTAGATGTCTCAATTAACTGGGACAGCGGCTCGCAACACATGACAATCTGCCGCGTTAGTCATATTCGCAAGTAACTGCGCTTTTACACGCTCTGGAAAAGTTCAGACGGCGGGACGCGAAGCCGGCAGGCCTCCCGCCGCGTCTCGACACCTGAAGTGAACTGCAAGGCCTCTCCCTCTGATGTTCTTAATACCACACGACCTTTGTTTCCACTCTCCTTCTGCATTCTCAATCAGGTCATCATCTAAACTACAAAGCCACCAAGGCCGGAGAAAAACGGAAAAAGGGAACGGCACGCCCCGGCGGGAGGCGGTGCCTCCCAGCGCCGCCCCGCCCCCCAAGCCCCGCCCCCCCACCCCAGCCCTGACCAGACCGCGGCAGGCGGGCTGGCTACCCACTCAGGCCCCCACTTCGCTGCTGCCGCAGGGGCCGGGCAGGCCCCCTTCACGAGTGGGATGACGCTCAGTCAAGTGGGACCGCACGATGCCACCAGTGCAGTTTCCAGGGCGTCGGAAGGACCCAACAAAGAGCAGCAAACACAGACACAGACGACCACAGCCAGTGGGCTGGAAGGGCACCTACGGCCACCCCCAGCCCCTCCCAGCCCTCCTGTGGCCACACCGGCCCAGAGCTCCGGGGGGAAGGGACTCTAATCTGACCCCGAGCCAGCGGGGAAGAGGAGCCACACGGAGGTCGAATTTAATACAACAACAGAGACTCTGTTTCCATAAAAGCAAACATGACGAGACTCAAGCACACGCGTCCACGCTCAGTGTCATCTCTACATCAGACGGGGTGCCCGTACCGTGGCCCGTGTCATCAGCCTTTGGGACTGCCTCTGGCTTGGATGCTGGGGGGCCTCCGAGGAAGGCAGCGGGTGGGGCTGGAAGGGCACCACTGTGGGGCTTTGGCACCCAAGGGTGAGCGGCAGGGTCCGGGAATTCCAAAGGAAATAGAAGCCAGTCTCCGCCAGGGCGGTGCCTCCCCTCTCATGTGAGGAATAAAGGCCCCTCCCTCTGGGTTTCCTGCGAGGAGCCTGATGCGTTCACTCGGCCCTCCCTGAATCCTGCTGCATCAGCTGCCCAGGTAACGAACGTCACCCTCAGGCCCAGCAGCCCCCGGCTCCAAGTTCACGAACGGCCCTCGTCCCATAAGCACACGGGATCTTCATTCCCCCTGGTGAGAGGCAGGCCCTTTGGGAAGAAAGGCCAGGTTGTCCCAGAACCCCATCCTTGGTCCGCCAGCGACACCTTATACCTGTGCAGGCCCCCACCCCTCTACTTGCAGCAAGCCACCCCTGTAGACACGCAGACCCACAGGAGCTGGGCGGAGCACCCACCGGGGCCGGGATTTGCACGGGTAATGGCAGTAGATCAGGTCTTTCTGCTCAGCACAGGCAGAGAGGACCCCGCCCCCAGCCAGAAGCATGCGGTCTTTGGGGAGCACCCCTTGGAGGGTGCTGCCCGCGCCTTGTGGGTCACGGGCATGGCTGCTGCTGACCGCCCTGCGGGACACCAGTCAGCCCCATGCTGCAACACTGACCTGCCACAACACTGACCTGCCGCCACACTGACCTGCCCCGAACGCCCAGTGTCCAGGTCCGTGGGAAGTCGGTGCCCCTGCCTAATCCAGTGCCTTTCCTTGCCCAGCTGGGACCTGTCGTCTGGGCTTTGCAAGACAAAGCAGGTATCACAGGTGCCAGAGGAGGAAGAGACGTTCGTGCTGGCCGCTTAGGAAGGAGCACAGACCATTTCACTGGACTGGCCCAAAGAACCGAAACAAACAGAAACAAAAAGGTGACGATGCACCCTCCCTCTCTGAAACACCCAGAAGGCGCAATGACACAGTCTCCTGGTTCAGAAACCACCCAGAGACCTGCCAGAGGGAAGCGGCAGACCCACGGCCGCGTGGCCCGCACCCTCCGCCCCGGCACGCCGAGCCGGGGCTGACTTTCAAGAGGACTAATACCTTAAACACTGAGGCCACCTAAATGGCAAACCTCGAGCTCTGTGACGGGCATGCAGATGACGTTGCTGGGACTGTTTTGCACTGGGACCAGCATCAGGATTTCCTCACCAATGGCTGTGCTACTGCATGGACTGTATACTCGATTTCATGTGTATGTCGCAGTAAACAAAACCAAACTTCTTTCTGTTTAGTTGCCTGGGGAAGAAGGCTGCTTTACATTTATTTTTCAAGACTTAAAAAAAATTTTTTTTGGTTGTCCAGGACTGGACAGGGGTCACTCTATACACGTGGCCAAACCCATTGAGCTCTGTGCCCCTTGATCCAGGGCCAGGCCAAAAAAAGCACAGAACTATAGAGAGTAAAGGAGGCGGGCCAAGCAGGTGTGCCCCGAAGGAGCCCTTGAGGCCACCATGGCGGGATTTAAAACCTGGCAGCTCAGACCAAGCTAGAGGAAGCCCGGTGTACTGCCGGCGAGACGCACGGAGGCCCGGGTCCCCGGGGACTTTCTGAAAACTCCCCAGTGGCTCCCATAGCAAGTGCCTGGCCCTCGAGTTTTTCACCCAGCCAGCCACCCGTCGAGGCAGATCACCACAGAGATGGTACCAGTACCTCTAGCAGCACGACCCCGAGGATGGGGTCAGAGGTGACCCTCCGCAAGGCTGGCCGCACCATCCTTAATGCACCAATTAGGGTTCTGCCTGGTTTGGTTAAGAAATGACATTAACCCTTCCATCACTCTTCCTGTGTGGGACTTGGGCAGCATTTCCCCAATACTGTTTAGTTTACTCCTGTGAGGTGGGAACTGGGGACATCTATGGTTTACCCACGAGAGCACAGAGACCCAGAGAGGCCAAGTGACTTGCCCAAGGCCACACAGCTGGTATGTGGCAGTCTGGATGCAAACCCGGAGAGCCCGACTTTAGAGTCCCTGCTCATAGCGAGGCTGCCAGCCCAGAAGCTCTGCCATCTGGCAAGAGGCACTGGACCCTTTGCTTCCCCAGGCTGCATTTCCTCGTTGGCGGAATGGCCTCCATGTTCTCTGCGGCAGCCAGGACTGGATAGGGGTCACTCTATACACACCGCCAAACCCATTGAGCTCTGTGCCCCTTGATCCAGGGCCACGCCAACCCGTCTGCCCTGCCCCTCTGCTGCTCTTCTCGGTCTCTCCCCACCTCCGGCATCTGAGTTTCTGTATTGTAACCCCAAGACTGGCTCTGCCCAAAGCGCCTGCTTGGAGTAGGGGGCCCACTGGCGGAAGCTGAGCGTCTCCCTTTAAGGGGGACATCCCTATGTTTATCTCAGCGGGATGTCGGCCAGGCAGCCGTGTTTCGTGACTTCCTTCAGAGACCCTGGCTTCTATAGGTGAGTGTTTCCACGGGTTACTTCTGGCTTGTCATTCCAACCACTTCGCCTCCCTTCAAAGGCATCTGAAGACTGGATCGTTTAACAGCACACTGTGTTTGCAATGCAAGTTATTGATTGTCTGTTTTTAGACTGTTTTCTCACACAGCCTCCTGTTGTGAGTTGAGAATGGAGTTCCACTAGTGAAGTGAACGCTTTTCTCAAATTCCACCACCAAACACATCAGTGCTACGCGGCTTTTCAGATGTTCTGGTCTTTATTTCTTCCCCACGCGACCGCTGGCCAGCTCCGGAGTGCTTGCCCGGATCCGTCCATTCCTGCTTTCCCAGGGTGCACCGGGGTGCACGCGTGATGGCCGGGATGCGGTGCTCCTGACACAGAGGGGACCCGCCGTGCCGTGAAACAGAGACCTGGGGCTGGGCCCTCACGTTTGCTATGGTCTGTTACGAAAGTCTCTGCTGGCCGAGACTAGGAAGAGAGAGAGGGCCGAGCGTGGCCGGGTTTTGAAAATTCTCACAAACGTCTTTTCATGTCCTGAGCTGAGGCAGAGAATTTCCCAGAGGGCTCATCAGGGACAACAGATTGATTTACAGTTGCAGCTGGGTGGGAAGGTGAAAAGGAGGGTGGATGTTAAGGTCTGGGTCTGTCCCCAGGAGCAGTTGGGGACGTGCGTGTGGACGTGCTGGGGAGCGCTCACGGGCAGCAACTGGGCCGGGATGAAGGCTGCGATTGTATGGTGCCAAGCGTTTGGAAGTTTACAAATATCCAGATGTTTTGAGTCATAAAGTTAGTTTAATGCCCCAAAGCCAGACTGAAGCCGGCCATTGTCTCCAGAAGCTGGGGTCCCGGAGCCCCAGCCAGAGCCAAAAGTGCCGGACACAGTGGGTCTGCGTGGGATTCCTAACTAATTTAATTTCAGCCTGAATTGTTATCATACACCATACAGCTGGTGTTTTGCAAAGAAAAATAATATTTTAAAATAGATTGGCTTTCCTAAGGTGGCATGTCGATCAAACCTCGTCAACTGTTTCACAACCTGCTAATTAGATTAAGCCAATTTAATGACTCAGGCATGTAAAATGCCTTACCTTACCTCTCTCCCCCTCCTTCACTAATGCATACGTAGGCAGAGGATGAGGCGGGATAATTTTAAGGCCAGACCCATATAAGCTGGGAGATTCAAATTAAGGTTTAATTAACCTGCTTAGTACAAGACTCTCTGAACAGCGGGAGATTTTACACACTGTTACGTGTGATCTGTAATAACCAGGCACAACAGGCTTCTCACGGCCCTTACGGGCCCCGGGTATCTGCCTCGGCCTGCGCACTTGATCAAATGTCGGGGGCCTGCCGATCCCAGCAGAAAAATATTGAATATTTGGAGATACACTCTCAGACCGTCCTTAGGCTACATGCACACACATAGAAGGGTCTGGGAAAAGCAGGTTGTGTTCGCTGAAGCACCTGTGATGCTGTAAACAGCCGGTTGGATCAGTCTAACAATCAGCTGGTAAATACATGCGTTATTGATCGCCCGCTCAGGCCGTTCCTCACATAAGCGCCCGCGGTGAGTTGGAAGTGGAGTTGAACCTGTGACCTGTACCCTTTATTCCAGTTCAACCAGTTAAGCACTCGTGGGGGAAGCCCCATCTTTTGCTTTTATCTCGGGGTTGGAAAAAATACCTGGCTGAGCTCAGTCATTTTGGGGGTCTCTGTGGGTGAGCCTATTGTAGTCTTTTTGCAGCCGAGAAGCACGTTGAACTGCTAGACTGTTCCCTAAAGTGGCATAAATACCAACGCCAGGAGTTTGGGGCCCCTTGATGGTCAAGATGTTTTCCTCTTTTGCAGCCACCATCCCACTTCCCTGAGCTAAGTGGTCAGTTTTCAAAGCCGTGCTTTGTAAGAACATCATGGGAGGGCCGGCATGCCACCTAAGCCATGGCTTTGTGTGGGAGGGGGCTGAGTGGGATGAAAAGAGCCACCCAGACAGGGGGACACATGGAACGTGGGGGCCAGGAAGACCCAGCATGGATGGGATTCAAGTCCTCTTCCCAGAATCACCTAAGAGCTCATGAGAGAATCTTCACATCCATTGGTGTCCCCTTCCCTGTCCACGTCCCAGCACACCTTCCTCGCTGCTCCCTACCGTGCTCGCAATCTGACCTGACAGAGCTTACCTGGAAAATTCTTCCTCTGGCCAACACCAAGCCCTTCCACGGGATTTCTTGAAGAAGAGAGGTGGTCAAGGACAGTCACTGCAGTTTCCCGAACCTGTCTGGAGAAGGACATACCATGCAAGTTAGCAGAGGCTCTGCCAGCCCAGCCTCCTGGGAGAGGAGGCGGCTGGTGGCCTTCGGTCAGCCCACTCACCTCTGTTTTAGCCCCAAGGATGTGGTTGGGCACGCGAATGGCAGGCTCTCCGGGATGATTCGCACCAGGTGTACATCACGGGTGTCTACAAAGTAAACACGTCAGTACTCATACCTGTTCACTAAGCAGAAAAACTCCGAATAATTAAAATTACATAGTGGATAATGGCTCCTGGGCGAACTATATGTTTGAGAAGCCGAATAACCCTGGTTGATGGAGTAACGTCTTCGTAGAGGGATTCTGGCTGCTGAGAGGACAAGGATGAGGGAGTGAACAGCCACCAACCTGCAAACCCCGCGGGAGTAGCTGACTCTGGACGTGAGTCATCGGGCCCTGAGGCTTGGGGTAGAAGGTGGGTGGGGGTTTGACAACAGTGATACCACGCAGCAGAGGGACCCACCGAGCCATTAAAACATGACACTAAACACAGGCCTCATGATGCCACATTACGTGCAATACTTGAAGGATCTTTGCCAAGCACATTGAAACTAAATCTAATCGAGTCTTTAGAATTGGCTTCCAGCTGACAGGAAACACAGGGCTGGTTTAAGGTGGTAGATGACACGGTGAGAAAACAAGGAGTAGAAACTCCTCTCAGGGGCAGCGGAGCTGGTCTCTGCGACAGTCAAAGCCGCGGAGTAAAACCAAAGAGCAGGATGTTTTACATTTAAAGGCACCCAATGAGATTTACTGGCCAACTGTGCAGAGGATGGACCTTGTCTGAATCTGGACTGATACAAACCGACTTCCATTAGACGCGAGATAACTCGTGTAGGGGCAGGGTATTCGATATAATTTTTCGAGTTTCACAATGAGATACGTAAAAGTAGAACGAGATAACATCTGGAATTTGCTTTCAAATACTTCACCACAAAATGCATCAAGTAAGGCAAAATTCTAATCACTACTGAATCTCACGGGTAGGTATGGGAGAGTTCATCACACAATTTTTCCATCTGTGTTTATATTCAAAATTTTTCTTAATAAAAGAAATTATGGATGGATGGATGGATGGATGGCTGAAAGGATGGGTGAATGGGATGAAAGGAGGAGGGAAGGAAGGAAGGAAGGAAGGAAGGAGGGAAGGAAGGAAGGGAGGAAGGTTTGGCAGACACCCAATGTTTCATGTGGACACCGTGTCCATCATGGGCTATTGCCCATATTACCAAAATATGGTATCATGTCACACTTGAAGCCCATGCCAGGGCACATGCTGTCAGCATGGTTCTGATGGGAGCTTCACGCTTCCCAGAGGGCCCAGTACGGCTCATGCGGAAACGCGGGGTCTCAGCAAGGTGCCGCGCACCCAAGGGTCATTGGGCGACTCAGCCCTGGTCAGAGGCAGCCCTTGAATCAGCTGGGAGCTGCCTTAAAACAGCCACTGGAAAACACTAGCACTTCAAGGCCTGTCCCGCTACAAATTTATTTTAAGATAGCACACTGAAAACTTCCTCCTACACCCCTTTACTCGCAATCCTAAGCCCTGAGAAATATTTAAAAGAGGGAGAAATTTGCCAAAATCATGAATGTTTCAGTGACTCTAGAACAAGTGTTTTTCGAGCAGATGAAGTATTAGTGGGCTATGGAATCGATTTAAAGACCATAACCAGCGTTAACAAAAACAGTAAGAATCAAATAGGTGAGAATTAAGTGCATTTTACACAAGCGGTGTTAACGCTCGGATCTTCGCTTCAGCGTGTGCAGGCATGGGTGGTGCGTTACAATAGGAGCTTGGTTCTAGAACTAAAACTGACTTGGTGGACTTCCGCACCACCTAATTTGCTCCTTTAACTCATCTGGGCATATCGTGCTTATTCATTATGAGACCTCATGTCTAAGGGCTGCGTACGGCTTGAGTAAGTTTAGGGGGAATACAGAGGGCAGCGCTGGATTGCCTTGAAATCATGGTCACCTGTTGTGACGTGGACTCCTGGCACGGATGACTGTCCCTGTCAGACGGAATGGAAAGGAACTAGAAAAGTGATTGCCATATAGAACAAGAGAGTCGAGTTGAAAACATCTGGCACTTCTTCGGGGAACACGCGGCAGCCCGTCCCTATTACAGCGAAACCCCGAGCTGCCCGGGGGCTTGAGCGCCGTCCGGGAGAGGTTCACTCAGAGCAGGGCCAGAGCACTTTCTCAGACTAGCTCTTGGTTGAGATGTCCCCACGCGCCGCTCTCACCTTCGGAGCTTCCTGCCGTCCTGCCCAGTTCCACGCTGCCTTCTGCCTCACCGGACAGCCACCTTTGGGACCTTCAGCTGTCCCCGAGAGTCACCTTGCAGGGGTCTGGGCCTCCCCACTCGCTACTCATCAGGACGGAGAAGACTCCAGCCTCCCTCCAGGGGCGACTTGTAGAAGCCGCAGGGTCTCGGCTGCTGAGCAGGGAGACGAAGCCCTGGGGGGCCGAGGAAAGGAGCCAAGGCTGCAACCCACGGCCGCCTCTCCCAACCTGAGGACTGAGAGGAGGTGGCCGGGGGCCGGGGGCCTTGAGGCCCACCCCGCCATGTCACATCCTGAAGGCCTTCATTTAGGACGGGTCTCCGGCTTTGCTTTCCCAACTGGTGTGTTGTGCACCCTCCTGGAACTGGGCCCTGCCCTCAGCCAGCTTACCGTAAGGTCCCAATCTCCAAACCTCATTTTCTGCCCCTTCATTAGGTCGAAGAGTGTCCCCTAAAAATGCACCCACCAGGAAGCTGTGAATGTGACCTTACTGGAAAGAGGGTCTTTGCAGGTGTTACCAAGCTACGATGATGTCGTCCTAGGAGAGGGTCAGCATGACGAGAGGGTGGCAGCGGGCACTTGCGCGGAGGCAGGCAGGCCCGGGGGCTCGTGCTGTCTGACAAGCCCAGGGCTGTTCCGGCAGCTTGGACAGAGCGGGTGCGTAGGGAAGAACCCTGAAGAAATTCGGGGAACCCCGGACAGGCTGGGCCTCCAGAGGCTGAAGCACGTGGGACTCTGGGCTTTGAGAGACGACACGGAGAAGCTAAGCTACAGCGCCCGGTGTTGGTGCCCGTCACTGCCTGGTGCCCACGCCATGGGAGGAGAGGCTGGCGACTGTGGACACAGGGCACTAGCCATGTGGCGAATGTCTAGATTGTCATTTCCAAGGGAGCAATCCCATGATCTCAGCTGAGCTCGTTGAACCAGAGGTCACAAATCAGCCGAAAAGCTGAATGTGTTTGGTCACGTGTCTCTGCCAAGCCAATCAGCTCCCGGTAGGGTGGCAAGCCCTGCAACTCGGTCAAGGCCATGGGTGGCACGTGAGCCTAAGGGCCACGTGGCAGGTGGCCCACCCACAGGTGTACAGCTAACGCGGGTCTGGGAGCCAGTGAGCCCACGCCTCGGCCTGCCACGCACCAGCTAAAGCCCACTTCCCTGAGCCGGCCAGTGCACACACACACCTTGTGTGTAGATACACGCACACTGCACGGTCCTTATGCACAGAGGCACAGCTACATGCAGCCCCACAGGCCCACACTGCACACACACGCACGTCCATAGCCATTACTGTAGACGTGCCATCTCTCCCTCGCCGGCACACGTGCTCGGACCTACAGGCTTGCACACATCGACCCCCCGCAGGCGTGAGTGCCAACGCACAACACACAAACACTTGCTCTTGCAACTCGGGCCTGTGCACACACACAGCAAGTGCCGTGCAGGCAGGGGAGGGCGGGCACACGGCACACACAGGCGCACGCCCGGCAGGCCGAGGCCACGGGAGGTTTCATTAGTTCATGTGCCCTTTCTCTCTCCCCACAGGTGGCTCTGCCTGCAAGACAGCCGCTGAGAGGGGGTTCCTGGGCCTTGCAGGCACAAGAAGCCCCAAGTTCGCTATCGATTCCACGCACATCAGGACAGGCTCATCAGAGAGCGAGCCGGGGCGGTCTGCAGGCGGTGCGCAGGCAGTCCTGAGCGCAGGAAGCCCGCAGCCCGCAGTTTGGAGAGAGAAGAGACGTCGCTCTGGACGAGGGGCTGCTAAGAGGAGCAGATGTCCCTCCAGCTAGAACCCTGCCCTGCTGGGCCGTGGGAGGGAGGGGGGCTGCACAGGCCTCTGGGCGTGAACTTGGGGTCCGTGTCATTGCCTGGTTTCCGGATTCTGGCTGCCTGGGCTGGAATCAGGGCAGCGGCGTGTCCGTCTTCGGGTCACTCGCCTTTTCTACGCACATCCCTCGCCTCCGAAAAGGCGGGGGCACGAGGGCTGGCAGGGGAGAGGGGCACGGACGCAGGCGCCGCCCTGGGCGGCTGGAGGAGAGCTGCGAGAAGCCGCTGAGAGGACCCCCCGGGCAGGCCGACCCTCGCAGAACTGCCCCGTGCCCCTCTGCACCCCACTTTCAATCTAAAATGCTGCCTGCACTTCCAAATGGAATTTTTAAAAGTGAAAATCAATGTGTTCTAACAGAAAGCACAAATGTTCAATTACAAGACAAATGGGGCATTAAAGAACACATTACGTAACACGATTGGCTAATTGTGCAGGCGTCAAATATCTAGAAAGGCCAGTGGACCTCCGGCAATGCAATGAGGCGTGGCTGCCTGGGACGGAAACCAACCAGCTCACAAGGCGCCTCAGAGAATCTAGAAAAACAAATGCCTGCCACTTAGCCACCCTGTTTGCAGGGAGCGAAATGAATCCCCTCGCACCCATACCGAGACGCTCCCTGGGGACCGTCCTCCGATTACTGCCTACTTTACTGTCCACATCACCCCGTGAGAGGCGGGGTGCAGCAGCTCCGCTCCATCGGCTGTAGGAGAGGTCCACGCAGCTCCCCCACCCCGCGTGGGCACGAGCCCTTGTGGTAGGTGGGCAGTTTGGGGGCTTGGGTTCGCCGGGTCCCAGACAAAAGTTGGGCGCTGCTTCACACCGAGGCAGCGGCACCAGCAGCGATGCCGCCTGACCCTGCTGGGCACGCCCCCACAGTGGCCGCTCACTTCTTCCTCCTTTGTTCTCAGAACCTCCGAGCATCTTCCGTGTTTACTAAGCCTCTGCCGTGAGTGAGGCCAGTTCACAAAACATCATGGGGAGCCAAGGCCGCAGCCCGCGTGTCTCAGCCGCTCCGCCGCTGGCTCAGGTCGGCCGGCCCCCCGTGTTTAGGACCGGCCGTGGGCTCGGGCCCCGCACCCCACCAAGGGCACGCACACAGGCCCAGGCCTGCTGGCTGTCCTCGCTGCTCAGGGGAGACAGGGCCACCTTCAGGGAAGCGTTAGGACCACAGGGTCGGTTGCCCAGACTGCGGAGCCAGTCTGCCTGGGTGCAAGCCGCCGCCCTGATGTCCCCAGTGGGGTGACCTCTCTAAGCCTCAGCCCCCACGGCACTGCGATGACGGGCTTCAGACGGGGTGGGCGAGGCCAGGTTCTCCCTGGGGAGTGCTCGGGCCAGTGTCCCGTGTCGCGTCCTGGCAGCGTGATGGTGAGGGCCGTGGGGAGCGTTGGCTGCCCGGGGCCCGGCCTTCCCCACAAGGACCCCGTGCCTGTCCAGTAAGAGCTCCGCCTCCCACCTTTCCTGGGGGATTCCTTTTCCCCCTGAAGGCCTTCTGGTCACCGGCCTGCTTGCAACATGGGGTGCGGGGTGCGCGGCGCGGCTCTGCTCACAGGAGGCAGCCCCACGTGCCGGGACCACGCGTGCCCAGCAGGGGTCTGGAAACTTCCTGGAAAGAAACAAATGGCTGGGTTCCATCAACAAGCTCATTTGAAAGCAATGATTCCCACTTCACACCTTACTGTAATTTTCCAATTAATTGTGATTAAAATATGTTAATGCAGCTAACTAGGTTGAGCATCCGCTTAAAGACTTCCCAAAGAATGAAGTAAGAAGCCCTGGGACACACGAGGAGGAATTTTCCACTGAAGGCAGCAGGACAGAGGTGCCCGGTCTGGGCAGGAGCAGCTTTGGCAGGGCGGCCCCTGGCGGCACGGGCAGATCCCGGGTCCTCCCTTTGGTTCCCCTGGCAGAGTTTCCGGTAGGGCACTTTTGAGGGGCTCTGGAGTCCCCCACTTCTTGCTAGCCCACTGCAGCTGCCCACTTTGTCCTCATTATCGTCCCAGCTCGTCTTCCTTTGGCCTCCGGACACCCTGACTCCAGACAGAAAGTGCCCCCACCACGGCCCCCAGTCTCCTCCAGGATTAGGGCGCCCTTCCCACCCCGAGTGGAGCCAGGGACAGGCTGGGATGGTGGTGAGCCCTCGAGCCTCACTGGCCACACCCCTGGCCCCAGGTGCTTGGGGCAAGGACTCCTCCCAACCTGGCCCGGTGGGATGAGCCGCAGGGCCCTGGGACAGGGAGGCAGAGGCAGTGGCTGGGAGGGGGCCACTCGCAGCCCAGCTGCCGCTGATTGTCTGTCCCAGGGGCCGTGTCCAAACACGCATGTGGAACCGTGGCTCGGCCCTCGCCTGCGTTACCCACAACACGACATCCTCCCTCCAGACCCCACCTGCCTCCTGTCTGTTGTGCAGGGCGGACGAAGAGGCCAACCCGGAACGAGCAGGGGAGTGAAGATTGTATAGGATCTAGCACGTGAAAGCGGACACAGGGCCGAAGCCCCCATGTCAGGAGAGAGAGGGCGCTCACTGAGGCTGGCGGGGGAGGAGCAGGAGACCAGCTCAGTGAGGGCCACCCGTCTCCGTGCTGGAGCCTGGCCGGCAGGTGTGCAGAACAGCCCTGGCAGCAGGCCTCCCAAACCTTGGGGTGACGGCTGTCAGACAAGACGCCCTTACACACCTTTGACAGCTCTGCCGGCATCGCTCCTGGCAGGATATGGGACCATCTTCCAGCTCAGATTTACCGTCATGCATTCATTCATTGAACATGTATTTACGGGGCGCCTGTACTGCACCAGGTCACAGTGGAAGCAAAGGGGGCGGAACAGTGGATCCAGCAGAATGAGTCCTGACCCCGAGGAGCCCCTGTTTTAACGGGGGTGCCACAGGCACCTTCGTGTGCTGAAGTGCTAACCCCACAGGTGACTGTTAGAGGTGGGTCTTTTAGGATGTGATTAAGGTGAAACGAAGGCGTAGCGTGGCACTTTGATCTATAGGACTGGTGTCCTTGTACAAATGAAGGGAACCAGATCTCCCTCTCCCTCTCTCTCTCCACCCCACCGTCTCTCTGCCAAGTGTAAACAAAGGCACCCATCTGCACCCCGGGAGGAAAGTCCTCACCAGAAACCGAATCTTGGTGGAACGTCAATGTTTCACTTTCTAGCCTCAAGAGCTGGGAGAATTAAGTTCTCCTGCTCAGACCCCAGCCAGGGATATATTTGCTATGCGCTGCCCGAGCACACGCAGGTGGGGGGACAGGCAGGAAGCCAATAGGCGGGTTCCGTGGACCGGGGGTGTCAGTGCTCGGGACGGTCGGTTGCAGTAAACTGGAAGCGGAGGCCCGGCTCACCACCGGAGGGACGCGGGGACCAGACAGGGGGAGCAGCAGGGAGCCTGGGCACCTGGGTGGGCCGGATGGGACCTCCCGCGTCCCCCAGAGCCCAGCTGACGCTGCGCCCGTGCTGACGGCAGCCGTGCGATGATCCGGCCCCGTCGTCAGGCCCTGACGGTTCATTTGCCCGAGTGTTGTCTCCCAGCCCAAAACGGGAGAGCCCCGTTGGACTTCGCAGGTGCCCGTGGGTGTGCAAAGGCAGCTGTGACAGCTGTGCAGCTCGACGGGGAGGCTGGCTCACCCACTCTGTGCCTGCGGGCGCCCGGTGCCCTGATTAGGGAAGGGAGGTGGGCAGCGCTGTGCTTGCCAGTACGGAGGACAGGAGGCGGGCGGGGAGCCGTGGTGGCCGAAGGCAACAGCAATACAATAGAAGCACGGAGAGGCTGTCAACACCTTGCAGCCACGGGTCAGGACTTCGTCCTGGCTCCTGTGGGAAGTGAAGCACCAGAGACGTGGAGTTATCAGGTCCAGAGCCCCCTTCAGGCAGAAGAGTCCATCCTCCCCCCGCCCCCCAGGACCTGCCTTCACGCCAGGAAACCTGAGCCCACGCGGAATCCTGCCTCCTCACCCCTTGGACTTTCAGCTCCTGCCCTGACTTCTGCCGCCTGCCTCGGTGCCCATCTGACGGCTTCTTTACACAGCGAAGGGAAAGGAATACGCCAGCCGGGTGAGCAGCTGCATCCTCAGGGCTGCTGATCCTTGGCCTTTGGCACGACAGAGGCGGGACCGAGCCACCGCTTCCCTTCTAGAAACGAGGCACAGGCAGAAGCTTAGGGCGTCTCACGCAAAGTCGCATGGAGAGGGTGCGTGGCCACCAGCTGCTTTGAGGGGGAGCGGCCACCTCTCCTCCCGCTGCAGCCTCTGTGCACATGCACACCCTCGGCAGGCTGGTTGCTGGTGCAGCTGGAAGTGAGAGCTGGGGGCCGGGTGAGCCCTGGGCGCCCTGGAGTCCCAGAAGAGGCACGCCTGCCCTCCCCAAGAGGCTGCCCCCACTGAGACCCGGCGTGGGTGCAGGACATGAAGCCGGAGCCTTCCTCCTTGTTCAGAGGCTGTCGCTGTCCCCAGCCACTGAGGGGAAAGGGCAGTTGCTCTTTGGCCCGAGGTGTTCTGATTGACAGGTCTCCCAGCAGAAATTACAAGCCTCTAATTAGACAGCATAGGGCCCGGTGACCAGGTGCTCGTGCTCTCAGATGGCCCGAGGGGACAGTGGTCCCGAGAGCATAAACCATGCCAACGCTGGCCTGGACCCCTCCTCCACACTGCAGTCAGGGATGCCCAGTTCCACCTGTGAGCCACTCACACTCTGACCCTTCCGGGGGCGTCCTGCTCACCCACCATGCACTGGCAGGTACAGGAAAATTCTCCAGTTCATTCCAAACTCTGGGTAGACCGGCACCAGCTCTGGCCCATCTGGGGGTCTGCCCGCCGCTGCGAGGAGGGCCGTGGCACGCCCTGGTGCCTGGATGACGCATGGCCGGACAGGTCGGGGGTCCTGGGGCAATCCTTGCCCAAGAGGGACTAGTTTTGGATGAGCCGACCAGAGGCACAGTCACCCAAGAGATTAGGGACAAAGGACGTGGGATTAGCACCGCCAGGAAAACACAGCCCAGCGTGAAAGCCAGCCATGCCCTACGCTGCCCCCCAGAGACCAAGTCCACACTGAAGGTACCAGCAAACCCAGGTCGGGTTAACGGATGGGCGGAGTCCACAAGAAAACAAATCCAAAATATCACAGTTCCAATGTATGGGCAATTTTTGTGTGTGAGGTTTAATATTACTTGTACTTTTTAATTACATATCGAGACAGGGCTGTAGCAGTCTAAACACCACTTCCCCCACGTTCCCTAGAGAGCCCCTCTGTGCCTCCAGCTCCAGAACGCCACTGTTCCCTACACTCCTTCTGTCCACCTCAACCCACCCGGCCACTCACAACCGGAATGACCCCCTTGAGACACTGTCTAACCCATCTGGGCTGTTCTAACAAAGTATCACAGACGGGAGGCTTGCTTACAACATGCTTGTATCTCTCACAGCTCTGGAAGCTGGGAGTCTGAGGCCTGGGGGCCAGCGTGGCCAGGAGAGAGCCCACGTCCAGGGCAGACTTCTCCTGGTGACCTCACCCAGTGGGAGGGGCGAGCGAGCTCCCCAGTGCCTCTCTTATCAGGGCACTGCTCCCATTCCCCAGGGGCCGCCCTCATGACCCAAGGGCCCCTCCCAGCACCATCACCTGGGAGGCTCGGATTTCAACGCATGAGCTTGGGGAGATGCAGACATTCAGACCCTGGCAGACATGTGCCAAGGAGTCCACAGTAGCTGTCCCTGCACAAACTCCAATGTCACCAGCACTCTTCTCACTTTCTAAGCTCCCGGAAGAGGGGTTCCTACTCTCTCCGCACCATGTCGCCCCCCACCCCTTAGCTCCGACGCTCTTTCTCCGCGTACTCCAGCTCCTCCTCCACACTGTCCCCACTGTCATCTTCTCTGGAAGGGCTGCCCAAATTCCTCCATCCTTCAGGTGGAAGTTTGAGTCCCTGCCTGTGCCCCTTGGGACTGTCCCCAAGGTAAGTAGCAGAGCATGGCACAGAGTGGAGCCAGAGATAACTGATCCATTTATCCCTTCACGGCCTTATCAATAAAGTCGGTCTCTATTTCAGCCGTGTACTTGACAACTTGTATTGGTGTGTCACTTGATCCGGACAACCGTAAAAGAGTTGTCCACCACATGCCATCCATTTCAATCGGCAGTTTGGTGCGCCATCTTGAAACAAAATGGGATGGATACGAATTCCTGATGTGTGTTCGTTAGCCTAATGGGGCCACGGAGCCGCACGGCAGAGGTGGGGTGCTCGGGTTCCTGGGGAGGCATCTCTGGCCCTCCACAACCTCAGTCAATTTCCTCTTCCTGGTGGAAACACCAAGGCCACCAAAGAAGCAAAACCAGCGACTCCTCGTGACATCTCCTGCATGTGGCCTGTCTCGGGGCAGCTTAAAGACTCGGTGTTTGATTTGTCACTCCTCCAAATGCCTGGTCTCCACCGCTGACCTCAGTGGCCACGCCCCTTGTCTATCGGCTTTGTGACCTCATTCTTCCCCACCCACCGTTCCAGTCCGCGTTCTGTGCCAAGGGTGGTGCCTTTGGGACCTGAAATAATTCATCGGATCCCTGATTTCTTGGGTCTCAAAATCCCCCTAACCCTCTCACTCAGGGCCTGGTATTTCTTTCCCCCATGAGTTGCGTGGCCGACCCCCCACTCCCCCTGAAAGACCCCCTCAGAGGCCTCTTCCTCCTGGGCCTGCCTGCACCGCAGCTTCCCACACGGAGCTCGGGCTGCACCCCCCTGCACGCCCCCTCTTGCACGACTTAGAATGTGTGCGCTCATTTGCTCGCTCACTTTCTTGGCAAAGGGGACACTCTGCCTGGGCCAGACCCACTCTCTCCAGTGCACAGCGTGGCATCACCTCCTTGGAAGCATTAGTATGTATTTCTCCAATCAGTGAAAAAACGTTCAACTTAAAGCCACTAATTCATTGTGATGACGCCGACAGCCCTCGCCTGCACCCCGCTAATAATCTGCCTGAAGGCCTTTCCTTCGGTGTTTTCCAGGAGGGACACTGACGGGCCCGCAGGTACTCGGGGCGGCCATAGCCACTTGCGGGACAAGACTTGTTAGGGAAGCCGCAGCTCACAAAAACAACCCGTTCTAGTGTTATCTTCCTTCCCTTTTCTCCGCAGAACAAAAGTCACGTGGACGGAGGCCCCATGGTCTCCTCTATAAACATGTAGGGACGTCGCTCCCTCAGGCCTGCATGACACTCATTGGAAGTGGCACATTTAAACACAAAAAGCACAAGGCATTAGCAGATCCAGCCGCGGAGGGCCCTGCACCCTTTCCAGGAAAAGCCCTTAAATACGCGCAGCGGCCTAACTGTGTAAATGTCACACACGTTCAAAGCCACTTGCGCCCGTGCCCTTGAAGGGCCTTTTCCCAGCATCCTGCCTGCGTGTCCACAGAGGACACGGGCGGGCGGGCGGGCGGGCAGGCGGGTGGGATGCGGGCATCCTGGCACTTGCGGGCCTCGGTCCCCAGGCAGCCAGGAAGGCGGTGGGCACACAGTCCCAAACCGCACTTACGAGCCTGGCACCTGCTAAAAGGTTGCGTCCCCACACGTGTTGACCCCGTACCCAGCGGGGGCTTACGTCAGCCGTGTCCAAGGCACGTCTTGGGTGTGTATCCCCAGGAAGCCACTCTGTCACATTGCAGCTGTCTCCGGGTGTGTGCACATAGCAGCCGGCAGCCCACTGGCCTTTCTGTCAACCCAGAGCTCTTCTTTCTGCCCCGGTTCGCTGTGACCCGCCCTGCACGCCTGCAGGGGGCTGAACAGGTAAGGTCCCCGTGAGTTAAGGGCACACTGAGGCCCAGGACAGACACCTGACTATCTCCGCTCCCCAGCAGGGACCCCCCCCCCGGGTGGCACGCCCCCTCCATTCCATTACACCTTTCGTCCCCGGGGGCCCTGCTCCATGCTGGCCACTTTTGAGGGCCCGTGGCTTCATTTTTTAACACAGAACAACCAAAAATAAAACACCGCAGTAAAATAACAAAAGCCACAGTACTTTATTTGCCATGCCTGACAACGGGCAGCGTCCTTGGTCACGAATGGGCCTGTAGAAACCAGTAACAGGCCCCGTGTCTGAACTAGACCGCAGTGGGGCACCATCCCTCGGAGACAAGGCTGGTGGCTGACCGAGGCTGCGCGCGGCGCCCCAGGGCTCTGAGCTCGGCCCCGGGCACCCCGCCGACGCCTGCCTGGCTGTGCCCAGAGCCGCACCACCCGCTGCCGGTGCGGCTGTGGGAGGAAGCCGGGCACTGAGTGAGCTTTGGTGCAGCGCGGTGGCCGGGAGGCCGTTTCCAGGACTGGGAGCCTCTAGCTTTGGTTTGGTAGCCACCACCTTAAGGCCACAGTGGCTTCGCTGGCACAGCCTGGGCCCCCTCACAAGCAAAAATGCCAAGGAGGAGAAGGAACATCTTTGCAGGGTCAGGCGAGGTCACCTGAGCTGCAGCAGCATCAGACGAAGCGAGTCGTGAGGCTTCTGTGCTCTCAGGTTCGGGGTGTCGGGTTGGGGTGCAGGCAATGGCTCCATCCGCCCCAAGTCTTTGGACACCAGAACAGGGAGTCCCTCTTTTCTTGACCATCCCCTGCTCTAGGTATCTCCATCTTCCCTGCTGTCACCTCCCACCAGTGGCCTGGACTTGAATTTTCTAAACCCCAGCCAGAGGAGAGTGGCAGGACGACCATGAGGACAGGGGTCATCTGACTCCCAAGCCCCAGGGAGTGGGTGCAACCAGTCCATGGGTCACCAAGAGAAAGTTACGGAACCCGGCAGACATCTGTCCTGGATTAATGAGTGTCCCCCAAATTCTTGTTCACCTGGAACCTGTGCGAGTGACCCTATTTGTAAGCAGGGTCCTCTTGCAGGTGTCATCCATTCTGATGAGGTCCCATGGAATCAGGGTGGGTCCTAAATCCAGTGACAGGTGTTTACAGGAGAAGAGGGAAATTTGGACAGAGAGACATGCCCAGAGAGGAACACGCTCTCTGAGGACAAAGATTGGAGTGCAGCATCTACAAGCCGAGCAGCACCAAGGAACTCCTGGGACCACGAGGGGCGGGAGGAGGCGGTGAGGGTCCACCCAAGCGCTTTCAGAGTGAGAATCACCTTTCCCGACACCTGGATCTCAGGCTTCCGGCCTCCAGAGCCGTGAGACAATAAGTATCTGTGGTTCTTAGCCGCAGGGCCTGGGGTACGTTGTCACGGCAGCAGCAGGAAACCGATAGGGGGCCCTGGTGCTCCGCCCCCTCCAGGGTCAAGGGTGGGGACACTGCACAGTAATGCAGGGTGGGGGGCAGGCGTATGCACATGTGAGTGCAAGGGTGTGTCTGCAGGTGTCCACGTGCAGGCTGTGGTCACACATTGCTCAACTCCTTGTCAACCCCTCCCCATCCCGTCCTGTCCTTGTTCCCAGGGGCCCACCGTCAAGGTCGCAGCGACAAGCACGGTGGCCTTCGCAGCAGCCCCGCCCACCTTCTTGCACTCCGGCAACTGGTCTGCGACCTGCTCTCCAGATGGACATACAGAGGCTCTGCGCCTCGCAGCTGTCCGCAGCTGGCACAGCGGTGGGCACAGGCAGCCGCGGAGAAGACGCAGCCAGGTTTCCAGGGCTAAACGTCACTCTCAGTCATCTTGCAGGGGCAGCGCTGGGCTGCCCCGACCCTGGCCCCAATTAGCATGACGGTCTTCAGCCAGAAGGAGAGAGGGGAGGCGAGAGGGCCGGCAGCTGCCCCTCAGCCCCGCCTGCCCACCCGCTGCTGTGGGCGCTGCCAGGCCTGGGCTAGGAAGCCTGGTGCCATCTGTCGTAGGGGCTGGCCAATACTCCAGGGGGACCAGGTGCTGCAGGAACCAGGAGAGAGGCTGACTTTAGGAGGCAAAACCCCTCTCAGAGTGCCCGTGGGTGGCCCACCCCTGGGTGGTGGGGTCTTCTCCCCCTTTGTGTGGGCTGGCAGCATCGGAAGCCATCCTCAAGGGCTGGCTCAACTGGAAGATGCCGCAGCGCCCAACCCGCTTCTCAGGAAGCTGCTCAGACCATGACCACAAGGCTATCCTGCCAGACACAGAGGCACCTAAATCCACGCAGCCTTGGGCTCGGCACTTCGCGGGGTTTTCCTGTGGCTGGGCTCCTGGGAGGAGGCTGTGTCCCTGAGAAATGAAGGTTTGACCGGGAGAGCCTGAGCACCTGGACATGAGCGGAAGCAGCCTTCGATGGCGGCGGCGCCCACCCTGCCCACCCCGCCCACAGGAGGCTCTGCCCAAGCCTCCCCAGTCGTGGGGCATATGGGAGGGAAGTCAGGAGCGGCCAGAGCCCAAGGGGCAGGATCAAGATTTGCGGCAAGAAAGTGCTTGGTTGAGAACACTGCCACTGCCATCCTTGGGTTGCCAAGGAGCTCAGAGTGGAGACGGCAAACTCTGGAAGGCTTCCCTGCCTTCTACCCTCTTTCTGTCCCAGCTGTCACACTGATCACAGACAAGTCCCCATGGGGCGGGCTGGAGCTCGGTGCCGGGCACTGCTCTACTCACTGGGAGCACTTCTGGAAGGCCGGGAAAGCCCCGCCCCCAGCCCCAGCCACGCCCCAGCCACGCCCCAGCCACGCCCCAGCCACGCCCCAGCCACACCCCTCTGACCAGGGCTCAGAGCAGCATCCTGGCCTGGACTCTGGGTCTCGGGGGCGAGGTCTCCCTGGCAGACTGGAGACACGCTGAGCCACAGGCCCTGGCTCCTGAGCACCTGTTACAGGTTGGGCTTCGGAAACCTATGTTCTTTAAAAAGCTGCTGTTATAGACAAAGTCTGTGTCCCCCAAAACTCCTATACTGAAATCGAATGTCCAGGGTGATGGGAGGTGAGGGGGGGAGCCCTCACCGTGGGGTCGGTGCCCCGAGAGAAGAGGCCGAAGAGCTGGCTCCCCTGCCCTGCTGTCTCCTGCGTGGCACACAGCAAGAGGGTGGTCATATGGAACCGGGAAGGTCACTCGCCGGACACCGCCTGGACCTGGCCCTCCCTGCTCTGGGACTTCCGGCCTCTGCGGCCTTGAGGCTAAACATCTGCTCTTGAGGTCCCCGGCCTGCGTTGTGTGTTAGGGCCTCCCACACAGACACGGCCGTGGCCTCGCTTGGGGGTCCAGCCGGCCCGAGAGGTGGTACCGGGAGGGTCGCCAAGGCTGGCATGAGATGGGATGCTGAGAAAACGCAGGGCTTAGCCTTCCCCACCGGGAGAGGGGGACAGCTCGCTTTACTCCCTGAGCCTCCGTGTCCCCGCTGTAGCTCTAGAGTCAGCAGAAAACACCCTGGAAAGGACCCCACTTTTGCACCTGGACAAATGGCAGCCCCTTTGCTTCGCTTCTTCCCTGGCTGGCAGAGCCCAGGCCGCCTTTGGCTCACTGTGATTGCGGGACTGCCGAGAAGAAGGCCGCGTTTCTTGGAATTTTTCATCCCGCAAACTCCCCCACCCTTTATTTCCTTCCCAAGACTGTCGGTACCACGTTTGCTCAAACAGGGATTTAATGAAGTGGTAGAGAGTGGTCTTCCACGGGGAGAACTTCCCCTGCTCTCTCCTCAAAGGCAGATGCAGGGGACTCCCTCACAGTATGCTTCCAAAGCAGGGCCGGCTGGGAGGTTTTGCTTCCTTTTAGGGGCCTGTCTGTGTTCCCCCAAATTTGTGTTGAGAACCTCGTCCCCACTGTGGGGGATTTGAAGGCGGGGTCTTCGGGAGGTGGTTAGGGTTGGACGAGGTCATGAGGGAGGGCCTGATATGATAGCATTGGTGCCCTTCTAAGCAGAGACCCTGGCACTCTCTGTCTTTGTCCCTCCCCCCTCCCCCACGGCAGAAAGGTCACATGAGGACCTGGAGAAATGGTGTCCACCTACAAGCCAAGAGGAGAGTCCTGGGAATGAAACCTAAGTGTGGTCACCTTGACTCTGGAGTCCCAGCCTCCAGAACTATGAGAGATAAAGGTCTGCTCTCTAAGCTCCCTGGTCCCTGGCACTTTGTATGACAGCTGGAGCTGACAAAGGCCGGACCCTCCCTGGGACACTGGCCACCGGCCACCCAATCGCTCAATCCGCCACACTTCCCTCCACGCCCGTTAGGTTGTCGGCCCGGTTCTGAGGGCAGTCAGGAAATGGCGGGGGTGGCGCGGGGGAGCAGGTGTGATCACGGAGCTCTTCACTACTCACAGCTGACTCGGGTCAGGGCGCCTCTGGTGGCTCGGGACCCGCTAGGGCACGGCAGGCACACCCCTAGGCCCCTCCGCATTCATAGGCGGCGCCAGCCTGTGGGGTGGCTGCCCCGGACTTGTGCGTCCTGGCCGAGGGCCCGGCCCCGGTCGCCTCCTGGGCCCCGGGTGCAGCCAGCGCGGCCTCTGCAGCAGCAGCCCGTGGAGGCGAGGCCAGGGCTCCTCAGGGAGGGCCGGGCGCATCCACGCAGGCAGCAGGCGCGCCGTGCCTTTGGCATGGGCTGCTGCACCAGCTGCAGCTCCAGCAACTGTCATCTGACATCCTGACGGGGACAAGCGCTGGGAGCCCGGAGGCCTGGGCCGCCCGCTGCTCGCTCCCCACCACGCCCGGACCCCCGGCCCAGCCTCCAGACAAACAGGTGTAGGACAGCCTGTTGCGGGTCCTCAGAGGAGGCCGTGGGCTCGAGAGAGGCCACCGAGCAGAGAACAGATGAAAAGAACAAAGGAGGTGAGGCCTTGGGTTGACAAGCTCATTGATAACAGTTTAGGGGGAGCAGGGCTGCCTGGTGACAACAAATTGCTCCTAATGGCTTTTGCCACCTGCAGGCCTCAGTCGGAGGGAACAAGCTGTCGGGCTGGCCCAAGGGCAGCTCATCCTCCTGAGCAGAGGGACGCCTGCCCACTCCCTGATGGTCCCCAGGGCCTGTCCCCACATGGCCTCTCAGTGGCAGGTACAGATAAGGAGCCAACACTGGGGGAATCGTCAGCGTTTCTAATAAAAGCTGTCGGGTATCGAGTCCCAGACATCAGCCTTGCCTGGGCATGCCGGGTATGTCCGGGTAAGCCCTGCGCCTGCAGGCCCCTGTGAGGCAGGTGTTATTTTTTTAAACCCCATTTTGCATGTGCAGGAACTGGATTCAGAAAGGGTCGATGTTCCCAAGGTCACATCGAGGGCAAGGACAGCAGAGCCCCGATGTGTACATGGACAGTTCAGGCCCCGTGCCTTTTGTCACCATGCAACTCTGTCCCCACGGTGGAGGGAGGGTCATGGGGGATGTTTTTCCTGCTGAACTCAGAAACTGGGTGGTAGGCCCCGGAGAAGGGGGCAGTATCCAAACCTCGTCTGCAGAAGACACCAGGGAAAGGCTTCGAGGGAGACACGAGGGCAAAGCTGGGTGGGAAGAGGCAGGGCCCCCCTCTTGATGTCATCCGGATCCCTACCGTGCACCCAAGGCACACGTGTCTGGACTTTCCTCCTTGTCCCAGAGAAAACGTCAGAACCAAGTCATGTCCACATTCTGAAAGATGCTCAGAGCTCCCAGGCGGGAGAGCAGGTCAGCAGCTGCCAGTGGTCGTGACCAAGTGATGGCGGAGTCATCTTCACTGTGTGCAGAAGGCACTTGTTTGCAGGCAGGAGTGGAGGCTGGGACAGAGGGCCCCAGCCGGCAACTCTGCTCCCCACCGAGTGAGGGGACGGGCCCCATTCGCTGTGACACCAGTGATGCCGAAACCAGCAGTCCCTTCCTTAGCTCCAGCCCGGACAGGACTGGAGTTGGCGATGAGGACTTGGTCAAAGGGATGTTTCTCTGGCCTGTCAAGTTCACCTGCTTAAAAATAAATGAATATACAGAGGCTCTTGTTCATATATCTAGTTCAGGTAACTTAAAAGGGGCACCTTACTTCTAATTTAATAGCAATGAATTTATTCACTTACTCGTTTGCCTCCTGTGCCTGCCCAGCAAACACCCCGTACTTCTCTCTTGGGAAGATTAATAAATACGCTCAGCAACTGCCCGAGTTTTCCGAGGGAGCTGCAACAGATTCCCAGAAAACAAATGGAATGTAGTCTGTTACGGTCTAGAGGCCACGGGTTTGGGATCAGTTTCCCTGGGCTGAAGGCAGGAAGTTGGTGGGATGGGACTCTGCTCCTGGCGACCTCAGCATTCCGTGGCTTGTGGCCCCATCACTCCATGCCCCACCTCCCTGGCCACATGGCCTGCTCGCCTTCTGTCCCGCCTCTCTTTTGGAAGGGCACCGTGATAGCATTTAAGGCCCGTCCACATAGTCCAGGGTAATTTCCTCATCTCGAGACCCTGACCGTAATCACATCTACAAGTCTTTGCTGCACAAGAAATTAGAACCTGTTGTCTTTGGTCCCCACTATCACGGGGCCAGTTTGCAGCAGCACACAGATAATGGGGTAAGATGAACTGCAGGGGTGGTGTTTTTGAAGGGGACACTCTGCATGTTTTTTAGGGTCCTCAGGTTCAGGGAGGTCAGCAGGAGGTGACTTGGTTGGCCCGCTTACTGATACCTGGACTGGGAAAGTCTTTTTTATGTTTTCCAAACGTGCACTGGGACAGGGCATTACCTTCTTCCGTGTTGGCTGTGGTCTGGTCACCGTGTATCACGGCACCCACATCAGGGCCCAGCCAACAGCAAGCAGCCCACGCGCATGTCGAATGAATGGGCCTTTACAACCAGGAAAGAATGGGGCTGTGAAGCGTGATGAGAACCCGAGTGTGGGCCCCGTCTGGCCCCCCCGCTGCAGGCTGGCCCACGTGGCCGCCCCCTTCGGCCACACCTGGTGGATCGGGCTGTCTCTCTCCTAGTCCCAGTTCCCCTCAAACGGGCTCCAGGGAGCTGCCGCTGGGTTGGGCCCAGGCCTCAGCCACCGCAGCCAGGGGCCCGGGCACCGCTCCCGGGGTTGGTAGTGACAATAATGACAGCAGGGCCACGCCCACCGTGGCAGCTACTCTTTATTCCCAGGAGCCATATTACCCCTCACGTCACCACGTTTCTTAGGCTCACATCCACATGACGAGGGCTGCTTTGTTCCACTTTGCCGAGAAGACAGCTGCGGTTCGGAGAACGAAGGGGCTTGTCCAAGGTCACTCAGGTGATAAATGGCCAGGCCAGGCCTTGAACCTGAGGCTGTGTGCATCCTAAAACTGCAGCTTTTCCAGAAAACCAAAGCAAGAGAAGGAACCTAAGAAGGCTGACCAGATCGGGTTGTGAATCACGTTTTCTTAAAGGTCTGGTTTCTTTTTTTTTTTTTTAATCTTAAACAGCCAGACGAGAGAGAGAGAAACAAAAACTCTCTCCTGAGCTGCACTGGCCTGCCAGTTGTTTCCTGGGCACCTTGGGCTGTTGGCTTCTCCAGATGTCACGCTGATAACCTTCCGCCATACCTGCAGCGCCCACCCCCAACCCTGACAGGGACAGGACCGCCCAACCTGTTACTATCCTCCTCCTGGTGCTTCTAGATTTTCTTTCCAGCTTTTTAAATTTGATTTGGCACCAGGGCCTCAGTTCCAGCCATTCCCCAGGCTCTGAGACAGCTCCAGCCTCTGCCAGATGCACAGGGCCCAACAGGGGTGCCCCCCTCCCAGTCCCCCACAGGCGGCCCCTGCAGCAGCCCTATCAGCTCACCCCCCACCCCGGCTCATCCCATCCCAGCCTCTGCCGTTGGCATCTGCGCCAGTGCTCGCCGGCGCGGTGACTAGAGTGTCACTCTTGCAGGCGCGTGCCAAGAAGGACGGGGCTTCCGCCCAAACACCCTGGCGCGGCCCAGGCTTCTGGATGGAAGCGAATGTTCCCCTTTGATGTTCTTTCTCTCTCACCCTTTAAGAGCACTTAATTCACCCCGAAAGTGAAGTGGGTTATTTACGACCCCAGCCACCGCGCCATCGCGAGGGTGCCAAGGCACAGATGACTGTTCTGGCATCGTCGTGAGTCGGTGATGTTTGCTCAACGGCATTAAGCTGAAATATTGTTTGCCAGGGATCACTGCCCATCAGGCACTTAATTACATACAAAATTAAATTTCCTTGTGGTTTTACCAAAAGCCCAGAGTGTTGGGATAATTACTAAGAGAAAAGGTAAAAACACAAGTTTATGCTCCAAACTGTGTCCCCAAATAGTACCATGCAGAAGCATGCGGTGACACCCCTGAGGCACCCCTGTTTTCCAAGGTCACCTGGTCGCTGACCCCTTGCCTTGGCTTCCCAGGTGAGGACACTCTGGTGCCATGAGGAGCTGGGACTCTTCCCAAAGCCCGGTGTGGTCGCTCCTTGTTGGGGAGTTCTAAGGAGGCCACAGTGCCTCCTCTATATTTTTAATGAGTTAAAAAGTGATTAAGCCAAGACCATATTTCTGGAACTTTGGGAGCACAAGGACGGGACCTGAGTCCTGGTGGCACTCTCTGAGGGACTTGGAGCATGTCTGTCACCCCTCCGAGTCTTAGGCGTCTCGGCTGGAAGGAGAGGTAACAGGACCCACCCCCTGGGTTCGCTGCGAAGCTTCCGTGAGGCCTTCTCTGCGATGCGGACTCCGTGCCAGGCACACAGCAGGTGCTTCAGGGATGGGAACAGCTACGGGGACTGTTTTTGCAGAATTTCTCAGGAGGGGAGGGTTCCTGTGCCTCCCGTCAGCCTGGCGGCCCACGTGTCCTGCCCGCTCGCCAGGGGAGGGCCGGCATTGGCTCCCACGCGGCCCATGAGGCGGGAGCGAGGTTGGGACCTGCAAGGGCTTCCTGGCTCCACCCCCGGCCCCTCCGCTCCTGCCTCAGCAGCCTCCCTGCTGGAGCTGCCACCAAGCAACGGCTCCCTGCCCCACTGGCAGAGGAGGCCGTGGCAAGGGGACAAGAGTGCTGGATGTGAAGGTATGGGGCCAGTCCTCTCCCCCACCCCGATTTTGCTCTCCGTCTGCCTCCACGACGCCCAAAAGCTTCCCCCGCAAAGCCAGGCTCCTCTGGCCCCCATGGCCTGCCGGCCCGGCCCTGCCCTGCCCAGCCCCGAGGGCCCCTGGCGGTCTGCGCTGGACTGCAGCTGAGTTTGGGGGCTCGGGGCTGGGTCCCCGCCGGGCACGTGTTCCCCACTCCTGGCCGAGGGCAGATGAAGCTGCGCGCCGCCGAAGGGCCTATCTGGGTAAGCAAGAATGCGCGAAAACGTGACACCTCTGGAAGGCTGGAGGCAAGATTCATTTAAACAGCTTCCGCTGTCATCGGTGTCACGGAGCCGAAGCCCGTCTTGTTTGCCGGATGAAGGTTTCACACTGTGCCAACGTTCTGCCAGAGCCCGGCATTAAAATGAGCAGTTAGGACAAGTCAGTCATAAACATGGCAGATCTGAGAGACGGGCAGCCGCCACTCGGAAGTCCCCGGTGCAGCTTTCGAGCACTTGGCATGCTGCTAGCTCAAACTGGAGAGGGGGCTGTGAGCATCATTTGGGCCCGCGTGCAGTGCACTTGAAATAATTACTTTAATCAGCAAAAGTTAATTACTTTAAATCATAAATTAATGGCGGAGCATTTGGCAGGGCCTGATGTGCGTGGCGAAGCTGTCAGCGGAAAGCCCAGGTGAACCTGCGACCCTGCCTCGCGTCGCGGCCGCGCCGGCGCCCACCTCCTGTGCGTGCCACTCTGCTCCATTAGGGAGAGCTCTTTGTAACCGGAGAAGAGCCACCTTAAACTGTCACCTATAAAAGCGGGGGCCATAAACAAGCAGACTGCTGTAAGCAGGTGCTGCTGGAAGAAGCCGGCCCTTGACAATAATAACGTCTTAAAATGGCATCTGCCTTTATTTTATAGCACAATTGGAAAGATGGTTAAAAGTAATAAACCCAGCTGATATGTTTTATGAGTTGGTAGTTAGCAGTGTTTACTGTGGATGAAGATTTTGGAGAAGATGCTGTCACCCCCTCGTGCCCCCTCCCCGGCACGAGAAAGCCAAGCAGCTGGAAGGTGGGGTGCCCTCTGCGGAGAAACGGGAGGCAGCCGCTGGGTCCTTGCGGCCTTCCCTCCTGCGCTGGCCTTTCCAGGGAGCCGGACTGGTTTGCAGAGGGAGGAGGGGGCTCTTTCGGAGAAACAGGGAAGCCTTTGTGAATGCTCTCTCATCCCCAACTCTCCGGCCTGGAGTGACTGCGCAATCTCAGAGCGGAGGAGACGAGGCGAGAGGGGCGTCGGCGCCTGTATCTGGCACAGAGCCCCCGCCCCAACGCACCGGCAGGTGACGACGAGGCCAGCCTTCATCCACTCAGCAGAGACGGAGAGCTCTGTGCACTGGGCTCCTTCCCGGCGCCGAACGTGCGTCGGGGAACGTGCCAGACCCTGCCCCTGTCCTGGCAACGCGAGCACAACCCCACAAGCTCAGAAAGGGTCACCGGGCTGTGACAGCAGAAACACAAAGTGTGGGTCACACGGACACACGGGAATCTGTACTGACGGGGTGGGGGGCGGTGGGTAAAATCTCCAGGCAACTCGGGGGGAGGGGGAACAGACGGCCTTCACTTTGTGGCTGCCATTTGTATAGGTTGTCAGCACTGGTTTAATTTAAACGTTCTCCAGGACTCGACGAAGAGCCCCAGAGGCCTGAGCGGATACGGTGGGCCTTCTCCTCAAGCGTAGCTCAAAGCAGAGCCGGGAGGAAAGGACGGCACCGGGAAGCCCTGTTTCTGGGTTTCCAGAAGGTGAAAAAAGCCCTGAGCTCATGCGCAGCCTGTGCTGGGGGACTCAGGGCCTCCGAGCCCTCTAAAATCTAAATCACCGGGTTCCGGGGCATTCCCTGCCACCTGTACCCTGAGGCTTGTGCAACGGTATCTGGGCCCTGCCATCACTACCCCCGAGCATCTCCTCCAGGGTGGGGTGGGCACTCAGACCTGCTCTGCCCGACATGACCGGGATGCCTGTGCCAGCAGGGGATGCCTCCCAGGGAGGCCTGGGCAGGCCCCAGGTGCCCGCTGCAGACGGGAAGGGGCGAGGTGTCATAGCCCTGGGGGTGGATCACCGGCAGGCAAGGGCAGAAGACCCAGTCCCGCCCCCGGCGTGGCGAGCCCCTGGAGAGGCTTGTCCTTGCTGGCCTCAAGCAGCTCACCCCTCAGTGAGATTGCAGAGGAGGGTCCCAAGAGCTATCTCAGGCTCTCAGGCTCTGGGGTGTGGGTGGCAGCCCCACTTCGTGGACTCCGGTTCAGAGACGGCACAACGAAATCCCCCGGGGTGGCCTCCAACATGCGTCCCAGGTCCGGGGAGAACCTGCTCCTCTTGGAACCCCGTCAAGAGGACAATCGCATCCTTGAAATGGCACACGACTGTTGCGTGGAAGGCGGCTTGGTGTGAGGGAGGCCCGGCTCCAGGTCGGAATTCAGCAGGCCTTGCATTGCGTCGCCTGGCATGCCACGCCCACATCGTCCTGCACACCTAGGGGACTGCGGCACTCGCACCCGAGTTTCTTTCTGTAATTGGAAGCAACACCAGAAGGGGGTGCCCGGCACAGTTCCAGGAACAAGGCAGGTGCTCGTGACCACTAGCAAACAAAAGATTGGACCATCAGCCTCTCAGATCCTCCGTGAACGTCTCCACCCTCTACTCACAGTTCGGTCTCCTCAGGGCCCCGCTGCCCTGGGCCACACAGACAGCACATCGCATGTAGAGGCACCCACGCCCAGTCATGTGGTGTCAGCAGGGAGTCTCTTGACCTGACCTCAGTCTCACCTGCTCAACGCAGGGGACAAGGGACGAGAGGTCCCTAGAGTTCTGGGCCCCTGGGAAGCTCTTGGTGACAGAGTCAATGCAGATGCTGCCCCTGGCCTGTAACCGGCCCTCCATCAAGTGTGTGAGCCTTTGAAGGTGAAGCGGGGAGGTGGGGTCAGCTTCAGGGAGTAAAAATAATCCGTCCGAACAGAGCCCGGGCCCTGAGGGTGTTGACCGCTGGAAATAAAGTGTCCTCCCGGCTGAGCACGAGCAGGGGGTGGCGTCAGGAGCGAGCCGGGGGGCCCATCACCTGGTCCCAGGGCGAGGGTGCTCTGCACCTGCAGGCAGTCCCTAGGTGCAAGACATAAGACTTACTAAATAAAAAATAATGTTGCAGAAAATGAGAAACATTCTCCGGTGTCATTACCGTCAGTGAGTTGAGTACTTGAGGACGTGGGATATTGCAACTGTTCAGAATTCCATTCTGTCCCTATCCGTCACGAGTATTTTGGCAGAACCATCATTAACCAAGCTCATCTTCAAAATACTCTGGGTCAAATTTAGTCTTGGGTCCCACATGGGAAATTTCCACTTTCATCAAAGTTTGTCAACAGCTCGCAGGCCCGCTCTCAGGCCGCAGGGTTTCAATTAAGCCAGGCCTGGAGTGAGAGCCCATAATCGTCGGGACTTTCCTAGGGCCGTGATAAAAGGCTGACCCTAACAGGGCCTGCCGACGGGCGTACACGGGCTACTCTGTCCGTGAGCTCTCCGATCCGTCCGCCGCTCGCCAGCTAGCTGGCACTTGAAACATAGAGAACGCGACCCGGGGACTGGATTTTCAATGCTTCTTTGTCATTGATTTACAGCTGAAGAGCCACGTGTGCCCAGGGGCTGTGCTGCAGCATCACCACCGTGAGCCACGTTAGGCCTGGTCACCGCGGAGCCTTGGATCTTCAGACGGTTCCCGGGGGTCATCAGGCTGTGGGTGAAGTCACAGCCTCCATCCCACGGGGGGAGGGGTCACCGTCCTGGACCACTTCCTACAACAAGGGCAGACCTTGCTGTGACTGTCCCCCTCACCCAGGTTTTGGTTGTTGGCTCAAGAACAGACAGCCAGCGACCGGAAAAACACTGTTACTTCCCAGAGGCGGGCCTGCCTTGTCTGTCCCGTGAGGAAATGGCATTGACCTCGGACATTGTCACAGGCCCGTGTGAGCTCCACACCCTTGAGCATTTGAAGCCAAACACATAGGCCACTGAGTTCTTCCCAAATGAAAAATAACAAATACAACACAATTTCGCCCCAAATTAAATGCATGAAAACTATTTTCATGATTTTGAAGATCAGAGGAAATTAATTATGAATTTCGCATATAAAAAGGCAACATTTGCAATCCCATAAAACCATTTCAGAATGAATTCAGGACTCCCAGCGGTGCGGATCTCCAAGGGCTTAGGTCCATTTTCTCCCCCTGAAAATCCCAGACTCGCTCTGGACGAATAAACATTGGGGGTGTCAGAGCGAGACCTGCAGCTTTTTTCTCTTCGCCATCAAAGGTTGAGGGAATTCCGGGACAGAAATGGGAGCAAAATCGCTCACCCACCTTGCCTGGTCAACCTCAGGGAGGCGGGGTAGAGAAGGCACCTGTAGCCTGTTAGCCCAGTGGTCAGGGCGGGGGAAGGGGTTCTGCCCTGTGGGGACCCCTGGGTTGAAAGGACGCGCAATTAACACCCCTCTTCTAGGTGGCTCGCAAGCTCCTTATCCAGGAGTGCCCTCCACGGATGAGTGGGCCCGGGGGCCTGGGAGGCAGCGGGGGTCTGGGCAGCCGCAGCTCAGGACAATCCCAGCCCCCGTGGGGGAAAGCCAAGGCCAGCTCAGGGCACGCAGCTGCCCAGGATGGGGGCTTCCCTGGATTGGGAGGAAGAGGAGCCCAGAGCCCCCGCGGTGGCTGCTGCGGGCGCAGGACCCCAGCAGAAAGGCCTGGAAACCCGTGGCAACGAGCAAAATCCCACACCAACTACAAGTTCTGCCTGGCACCAAACTTTAATCTTTCCCCCCAGGCGTCGACTCAAGGAGCATTATTTTACTGGATTTTTTTTTACTATTAATATTCCTCCCTCGATGTTCCTGCGAAGCAACTTCATGCAAAGAAAGAATGGACTTACCAGGCGGCCTCATTTGTCTTCAGCACCTGGGCTGTCTTAAATTAGAGAGCGCCCGGCATGGGAAGCTCATGCTATTTTAATCATTGCAATGTGTCCAGTGCTGGAGATGAACTCAAAAGGTGAATATTAAAAGTAGTTGTGGAATTCAGTCATTTCACGAATGAGCACGTAATAGCCGAAGGCAAAACCGGAAGGCAACTTCACTTCCAATCAGCGCTCCCATTTTATTGAAACCAGATTGGAATTCCTGGAAGGGAGCCTGCAGATCACATCTTTAATACTCATTTTCATACACTCCAGTAAAACTGTCAGGGTGAATCAGTTGTTGAAGAGGCTTCCTGTATAATTTACAGATGTGCCTCCCCGTGGCCCGTCATTTAGGCCGGGAACAGAAATGTGTTTTTGATCAAGATCCGAGACTTCCTCTCACCTGCCCGGGCTTTTGTGGGCTTTAATTTGTCGATTAAGACTGGCCTCTGCACACCGCCCTGACCCGCCACGCCGGGGACGTCACGCCCCCCACACACAGCCCAGACGGCTGGCC